>JACGWL010000002.1:15528292-15804012 GCA_034509725.1 Sesamum angolense
ACAGAAACTGTTCCCAAAGCCCCATTATTTCTTTATCTACTGGAAGCAAAACTGAACTGCTCGTTACGGTGTATGCACAAATCTTCAGTATGCGTCTTGTCTGTCACTTTTCCTCTTATTTGGTTGTAGGAAGTGACTGTCTTCTGCTACTCTTATCCTTGGCTGTTATAATTTTGCTTTTGGTAAAATGTGCTCAGGTTAAAAGATGTGCTGAGATGTCGAGAAAACTACGTTTTTTCAAAGATCAGATACATAAAGCTGGTCTTATGCCATCTCCTCATCCACTTTCACAACCGGATATTGAATTAGAAGAACTGGAGGTCGTTTCTTTCTTTCTTTCTTCATCCTCTTCGTCTTCTCCTCCTCATTCATACTACTACTACTACTACCCCTGCTATTATTATTATCATTATGCTTGATATTCTTGCAATTAACACATCTGTGTAAGAAAAGACACCTTTTTGTCTCTCCTTCCATGCAATTAATTCAGACGAATTTTCTCTCTTTTTATTTTAGATTCGACTTGCAGAGCATGAGCGCGAACTTATTGAAATGAATGGTAACAGTGAGAAACTGCAGCAAACATATAATGAGCTGCTTGAGTTCAAGATGGTTCTGCAGAAGGTACACTATCAAACTATTGATCATCTTCTTCTTAATCAGATAGAGCATTTTCAAATAAAAATCCGCCAACCTCTTAACTATAAAGGTAAAAGAATACATAAATGTATCAAATGTCTATTGATGTATTATGAAGTTGATATTTTATGAGTAAAGAATCATTGACAGACTTTTGAAACAGTTGTGATATTTAAGCTATTTCATGTATTCTGTTTTTTCTTTTTTCCCCTTCTTCTTCTTTTTAAAATCTAGAGATTCCTGATCAATAATGAATAGGTTCCAGAATTTGGGAGATCAAATAAAGGGCATCACAAGTTTTTCTCACTTAATGCTTACTCATGGTACAGTTTGTTTAACAACAAAAGTAAAAGATGAGCGGTATATAGAATAAGAAAGCAGTCATTCACACAGCTTAAAAAAAAAAAAGACTTTTTTCTTCTTCCCTCATGCAGGTAATAAGACAAAATGATTAATCTTCTTGTGCATACACACAGACAACAAGGAAATAATTGCATAAAATTTTGAAGGAGACAAAAGAATAGTCATTCACACAGGCAACAAAGAAATGAGCAAAAATGGAAGACAAACTTACATGGTTCAATTGATTGGCCTGGGTCAAATGGCAAGATCAATTAGGAAAAGAATAAAGCATTAGTCTTGATGTCGGAGCAACAGTAACATCAGATTATTCGACTAATCCTATTAATTTTTTTTTTTTTTTTGGGGTGGGGTGGGGGCACAGCACTTTTTTCTTTTATTAATTTCACCGGCTTTTGAGAATATCAATTCATGTTGAAAATGATGTAATATTGGGTATGTGGCATGCCTGATCTGCAAGGTGAACTATATGACAGTCTTATTTTGGGAACTAAAACTGTGATGGATGCATTGTACTGATTGGATTAGTTTGACGCCCAAGAAAACATCAACTTGGACTCCTAGGAATACATGAAGTGGGATACTGCAATATTCTCATTATCAAATCTACACCATCATAAGTGATATAATGACATGTGAGCTTTTTAATGGGCGATTCCAGGCAGGTGACTTCCTTGTGCCGGGTGAGATTCATTCAGAAGAGACAGAATTAGATGAAAATGTCTATACAAACAATGATTATTCGGATACAGTATCACTGCTTGAACAGGTAATGTGTATATGATCCTTTTAGCTGTATTACTTTAATGCTTTGGGGATTATTGCCGATGCTGTATTTATGTAGATTGTCTAATTGCAGGAGATGCAACCTGGGCCCTCAAACCAATCCGTTGTAAAATTTATTAGTGGCATTATTTGTAAATCCAAAGTTCTGAGATTTGAGAGAATGTTATTTCGCGCTACAAGGGGCAATATGCTGTTTAATCAGGCACCAGCTGGTGATCGGATCTTGGATCGTGCATCAAATGAAATGGTCATTGTTTTCCTAATTCTCTATTCATAGAAAATTCACTTTCTTATTTGAGTGCCAAAGCTCAACCATTTAAAAAGTCGAAAGAAGCTGTGGTACCAGTTCAGAAATGAAAAAAATGGATCTGTGTTTTCCATCTTAAGAAAGTCTGTTTCTTTTTTAAACTGGTTTGTTTTATTTTCTTTTAGCAATTTTACTTTTAAATTACAGGATATTGCCTGGTTTTGGATCACCCTTACTGATGACCAGCTGCAAAATGTTTTGAATAATTGATGTCTAGCTTTGCACCTGCAGGTTCAGAAAACAGTTTTTGTGGTATTCTTCTCAGGCGAGCAGGCAAGAAAAAAGATCCTGAAAATTTGTGAAGCATTTGGTGCAAACTGCTATCCAATTCCTGAAGACACAACCAAACGGAGGCAAATAACTAGAGAAGTATGTTGCTGAATAGATTACTCTTGTATGTTGTGACATCTAGAGAAGGTCCAGGCACATTGCTCTCAAGTGCACACTACTGTTGTGATAAGAAATGCCAAACTTTGGTTTATCTTTATTTGCCGTTTAATGCACTTGTTGATTTATGATGAATGCATAAGAGTTGTGAGTTGGTTAAGAATGCATAAATATCTGCAACATGGTTTGGTCCTTGTGAGTCAACATACAACATGATCTCAAGATTAATACTAGTTCTGTAAGTAACCACTTATGAACTTACTACTTGATAACCATTGTATCTTATTTTAGTACTCTGAATATCCATATATTTCTATGAGATCTACCAGTTCAATCTATTAACGCCTTATTTTGAAGTCGTGCATGCCCTCAAATTCTCACCAGTTTGCTGCTTGTATGCAGGTTTATTTCTGTGAATAAAAATAGATATGTGCTTATTACTCTCTCATTTTCAGGTTTTGTCACGCTTGTCTGAGTTGGAAACAACGTTAGATGCTGGCCTACATCATCGGGATGCAGCTCTCACATCTATTGGATTTCACCTTACAAAGTGGATGAATATGGTAGGGCCAAATTGTTGGATTTTTCTTCTTATCAAACGCCAAGTCACTTTAGCAAGTTTAGAAACTCAAGTCCATTTCCGTAACTGCTCTTTCTAGGTGAGAAGGGAAAAGGCCATCTATGACACGCTAAATATGCTGAATTTTGATGTCACCAAGAAGTGTCTGGTTGGTGAGGGTTGGTGTCCAGTATTTGCCAAAACTAAGGTATTTTTCTACTGTATTATGTTAAATATGTTTGGGAAAAACCTAATGTAACTGCCATTTTATATAATCAAGTTGAGAGGATAAATTCCCTAATATTGCAGATTCAAGAAGCTCTGCAACGTGCAACTTTTGATAGTAATTCACAAATGGGTATAATATTTCATGTGATGAATTCAGTCGAATCACCTCCGACATACTTCAGAACGAACCATTTTACAAATGCATATCAAGAAATTGTTGATGCATATGGGTGAGTCAATGCACAATCATACTTCTTTGGACGTGATTCCTTTTTGCTGTTATTCTCCTCAATTTAGCAAGTATAATGTATTAATCCAGAAGAAAAATTGTTGATAGGTCAACCATCAAATCCTGCTGCTTTGTGTCATCCTCATGCGCTTGCATTTTGAGGCACAAAAAATAGACAAACATACTGTTAGCGTTGTTTGAGTTTCTGCTGAAAGCAAATGATTTCCATAATATGTGCATTTGTTGTTATTACTTGTGGATTTCTTCCCCTGCTTTCTAGGTTCTTTGTCTAAATGACATACATGCAGAAACTTATTTCCCTGATTTTCCTGTGGAATTAGTGGATATCAGAAAACTTGTTAGGATTTTGTCATGCTCCTAGATCTGAAATTACTTCCTCCAGTTACCATATTTAATTTATGGTGTCTTGCACTTGTTGTCATTTGCTTGATTGCTGGCCGTATAACACTTATTTGTTATATGTTCACTCAATGAAAAAGCCGAAAGGAATGAAGGACAATCGAAGTGCATTCTTAAAAATCGGTATTGTGCCATGATGTCTATTAACCTATGCCCCTTTGTTCTCAAGAACCCTATAAAAGAGTTTCTAAATTTCATAGAAATAGTTTATGAAAGAAAATGCATTTGGTTAGTTCTTCTCAATGTTAAATATTGCATATCAGGGACTATATTCTGTCAAACAAAGTGTAATGTGGGATTAGTTATCCTGGAGTATGTTGATATAATGGGTAAGAGGTGCAATTAAAGAACTGTTCGCGGGAGCCTCCAGATTCCTTGATATTGTTATACAGCCAGAATACATTCCTTTCAGTAGCTTCCTTAGTTATGTCTGAGAATCTTTTACTAAGTGTATGAGGTGTTTCAATTATGGCTTGGAAGTTACTTCAAGTGAAACTTGAAAACGGAAGCAGTCACCTTTGGTTTGATCACGGGCATCCAGTTGGTCTGTTTTATGTGATTTCCTTCTTAGTAAGAAGACAGTTCGCTTCACCTGGAGGTGGTTAGCTGGTTGCTATATCGGCTGAAGGATCCTTGTTTCCCTTGGTGCAAAATGGAATCAAGTAGTGAACACGCTTATTTGGCTTCCTCCTAGCATGGATTTTGAAATATTGGTGGGCAAAAAAGATAAGACGCTTGGTAGCAGCATTTATCTCTTTTCTAAATAAGCATTGATTGCCTTTTTGAAAGTATGTTCTATGAAATTATCGCTGTTTCTTAATGCCTGTTGTAGAAAGAGACCACATGGTATTCTGAATTTACAGAGATACATTCTGGAGCACTTCAGGGACTGATCCAAGCAGTGACAGATGGATAATCTTGGGCAGTGTTTCTGAGAACTCGACAACAGTAGCCTTAATATTTTGAACTTCTCTAAAGATTTCTTGGCTGCTAGGTATTGAGACATGTGTATAGTTGGAACAGTGGAACTGAAACGTGCATTGCTTAGTGGAGGTCTGGAATGCTCGGAGAAATTGTTCTCTTTAATGGTTGCGATACCCACATATTCTTGTTCCCCGTGAGGCTTGTTTGGGTATTTAGTTTCCATATTCTGAAGAAAACGAAACTGTTAAGAATGATATGTTCAAGATAATTAATTAGACAAGTTACTATTTTCTTAACATTTAAAATGGACATATTCTATACATCCCTTGAAGGTGCCCCCAACTTTAGACAATAGACTACTGACAAGACATGCTTTGTCTGCTTGGCAAACTTGCAATTGAGGTTATACAAGCTCTTGAGAGAATTGAATATTGATAAAGTTCAAGCATGAATTGTCTGATGATATTGATATTATTTCGAGTTGATGTATGCTATTTCGCTGATGTCAAATACATTCTTTTTCAAGCATTTTTTCTGAAGAAGTCAACACTTTGCAAATGATGATTTGTGCTGTGCATCTCTGTCTGCATGCAAATGCTTAGGCGAGACATGTGAGGTGCTGACTTTTTTTTTTTGGCAGTGTCGCTAAATATGAGGAGGCAAACCCTGCAGTTTATACCATTGTTACATTTCCATTTCTTTTTGCTGTGATGTTTGGGGATTGGGGTCATGGCATCTGCTTGCTGTTGGGAGCTTTAATCCTCATAGCCCGTGAGAAAAGGCTTGGTTCACAGGTATGTCATGGCGTTGTTCATGTATCTTCAAGGGTTTTGTTTTCTGTTTAAACACAACTATACAATAATTTGTGGGTCCAATTTCATAACCCCTAGTTACCCTTTTGATGGATCTCAAATTTTCTCATTCGCTGCCTTGTTTCATTAATTTGTTGATGATTGATGCAGTTTTAGAAAGATTGTTATTCTTTATTTGGATTGTGAAGTAGCTGAGGTGGCTGGTGGGTACATTATACAAGCAAGGCCATTGCATTTGGATTGAGCATGCCATGTAGTCAAGTAATTGTTTTAGAACATGCATAGGGTGCAGTGGCTGGACCTAAAAAATGATAAATGGTTCTTTTGCTATGCTTATGATTCATTGTAGATTTTGTTGTTGACAGTAGTGCAGAGGAAACTTAGAAATCACTTGATGGATTATTTCCTGGAAAAACTTTCTTGCATGACACAGTGATGAACATATATGAGGGCTCCTGTCTTTTCTAGCCTGGAATACAATTCAACAGGCCACTATAGCTTTACATAATTTCATTGAAGTAGATGTAAAGAGTGCCTATACCCGTCTGAGAGTTGGAAGGGAAGATTAACTTTCAACCATATTTCATTTACAATCAGTGGTGAGGAACCTACAAAAATATACATTGGCTGTTTGGTGACATCTTAATTGCTGAATTTTGTACACAGTTGTGCATGTAAATAAAGCTTATGAAGTTTCCCATCTAGCAAGGAACACAAAAAGTGCAAATTTCTTGTCAACAAAAGCTAAATTGTCATGTGGTGGAAACAAATAGATTTATCACTCTCATGAGACAGCACAAAATGCACACACAAATTAGATTCTGTTCCAATCTCTGTGGAGTGTGAAAATTCCATGGAAGGCATACAAATATTGTAGTTTTGTTGCAGTGTAAAGGCACATGCTTAGGTGCCTCAACAGTAAGTTGTTGGAGTAGCTGAGTGAAAAAAGAAAAGTACTGAAAAAGCCAAATACACTTATGAAGGATAAGCAATGTAAAAAGTCACTTCATTATGATTGGGATTTGATCACTGTTAATTAACTTGATATTGCCTAGGTGAGAGTTGATATATATTGACTGTAATAGAGAAGGCAAAGGTCTTCCTTGCCAAAGATTGAAAGAGTAGGTGAAGTAATTAGAAAAACTAACCTATTTCATGTTTTATCAATAAACTTTACGATGGTGACGTGCCAATTTCATAGACGTAAGTTTATATATATTTGTATAAATATGTGCTGCTGGGTTATGTTTTATGTTAGTTAATTTACCTCTATTTCATTTAAATGTTTTTTATCAGAAACTTGGCAGCTTCATGGAGATGCTATTCGGTGGCCGATATGTCCTCCTTATGATGTCTCTCTTTTCAATTTACTGTGGCTTGATATACAATGAATTCTTTTCCGTTCCTTTTCACATATTTGGTAGCTCTGCAGAGATGCTACCTGCAGGTATGGAGTACCCATCTTTTGTCATTAAGATACCTCTGTTCTTTGTTATATGACTAGTTAAAATTTGCAGTCTTACCTATTCCCTTCCTCTTCATGTTCTGCCTCCATGGTCAGAGGAAAAATGACAATGAAGAAGAACGGGGGAATAATTGCATCAGGAAAGAATCAAGACTTAGAGATTTAAAAAGAAGGGTAGGGCCCTAAAAAGAAAACTAAAATACGGTCCTGGGTCATAAAACAGAAGGCCAAGTGTGAAGTAGTTGTGATTGAATTTGGCTTCATGCCAATAAATGCAGTCCATTAAGATGCCTTAAGTTACACTTCATAGTTTTTGAATTAGGATATGACCACCACAGCATGTGTCTTTATTATTATCATTATTTTTTCCACTGAAATTGATTATCTATTGAGCATTTAGCTTACATGTGACTGGAAGTTGTTCATGTTCTATGAAATCGTGAAGTTTGTTCCAAAATAAAGCATCATATGATCATAGGCCATGTTCTAGAAATTTGATGTGCATGCAGCATTATATTCTTGGGATCTAACTAACCAGGAGTGGATGAAATTAGGAAACTGAAGCTTGTTAACTGAGAATTCAACCTCCTGACTTCTTTGTTTGCCAGATCTCAATTTTCTTTTTTTTTTTTTGGTGGAGTAAAAATCTATGGTAGATCTCAATTGACCATGTTAATCAATGCGGATCTCCCATTCTATATTTCAATGCTTTCCCATTTGGGTTTTCCACATTTGAACTTCACTATATCTCTGATTTGTGCATCTTTTCTTCTTTCTGGTATATTATAATAATCATGTTTCTTCTTTTACTTGCATAAATTATGGATGTTGCTCTCTGTCTCTGTCTTAACAGTGATGCTCGTACAGTTGGTTTAGTCAAATATAGAGATACATACCCATTTGGTGTAGATCCAAGTTGGCGTGGGAGTCGTTCGGAGCTGCCTTTCTTGAATTCTCTGAAGATGAAAATGTCGATTTTATTTGGTGTGGCTCAGATGAATCTAGGAATTATACTAAGTTATTTCAATGCACGTTACTTCAGCAGCTCACTTGATATTAAGTATGTTCTCTCTCTTCTTTGCTCAACTCTCTAAGTTTTTATAGAGACTTATTCTTTTGCTTTCTTACCAGGTATCAGTTTGTGCCACAGATGATCTTCCTTAACAGCCTTTTTGGATATCTTTCTCTTCTCATTATTATTAAATGGTGTACTGGTTCTCAAGCAGACCTCTATCATGTGATGATTTACATGTTCCTAAGTCCATTTGAAGGTTTGGGTGAAAATAAGCTTTTCTGGGGTCAGAGTGTACTTCAGGCATGATTACCGTTGAATCTTGTGTGATTCTTCTATTATGCAAGTGTATTAACTAAATAGTGTACACTAAAACCAAAGTTGATTAGTAACAAATTTTACAGGTTATATTGTTGCTCTTAGCTGTTATTGCTGTCCCATGGATGCTCTTTCCCAAACCTTTTATATTAAAGAGACTTCATACTGAGGTATTGTCTGTACCATATATTTCTGTTTTTTTCCTTCAAACTGCTTTTCTTTTCTTTCATCTTATCCATCATCATAGGAAAGGGTGGAAAATCTTGCTGCTTGAATCTGCCACGGTTTTTCCCTTTGTGCTTCAAAAATACATTCCTCTTTGTTTATCCAGAATGTTTACCGTTGAGGAATTTTTCTCCTATCTTTTTCATTGATATGGTTGTGCGTAATGATTTTTGCAATAAAACTGGAGTGCTTTCTACTTTATCTCAAGAAATCTATCAACTTGAAGTGGGTAGTTTGCCTGTGATTGTTAGCTGAAACAAGATAAAAAAATAGGTATATGTGTGTATGCTGTTTTAACTTGGCTTATATGATTGGGTTCTTTAGAAACATTAGGATTTAGGAAGAAAATTGGAAGTGACTGACATCGAATCTATTTGCCATTTTATATAGCTTTTTCTCCTCCTCAAAATATGCAGCACATAGTTTGTTTTGGCACTTAATATATGATGACAGACACTTTACGATATGCATGTTTGTTGATGGATTATGATGTTTTAGCATCAATATCCAACCATATGATGTTACAAATTTCCTGAAACTAGCAACTTGATATTGAGTAAAGATTTCAATCTTGTAGTATTAGATCATAGCGTTGAGCTGTCTTTGGTAGTGTAGAGTCTATATTCATGAATAGCCACTTAAACGAGTTTTTAGTTTTTGCAATCTTGGAAACTTTGCATCAGGATTAACTTTGCATTTTCTTGTGCATATCTAAGAGATTTCAAGGCCGGGCATATGGAATTCTTGGGACCTCTGACATGTATAATGATGAGGAGCCTGATTCTGCACGACATCCGCACGAATCGCACAATGAGGAGTTTAACTTCAGTGAGGTCTTTGTGCATCAAATGATACATTCTATTGAGTTTGTATTGGGAGCAGTTTCTAATACTGCATCATATCTCCGGCTGTGGGCTTTGAGGTAGAGCAGTTACAACATGCTGTTCCACACATTTTTTATTCTTGGATTAGCTTCATCTTGTAACTGTTTTCCTTTCTTATCACAGTTTGGCCCACTCAGAGCTATCAACTGTTTTCTATGAAAAAGTTCTCCTTCTTGCCTGGGGGTAAGTTTTTGCAAAGCATGCACTCTATGCAATCGATGCCCTTCGAATTTTAACAGGCTTTAGTTTGAATATCTCAACTTTAAATGCACAAGGACTACTAGGGCAAAACAAAATTGGTTTTCACGAAACTCCTATTGCAAATTTTCCTGTGACAATTTCGAGCATAGAGTGCTCCTAAGTTCATGTATTTGTAGTGATTTTTAACAATTTTCTCCTTTTTTCCCACCTTGTTTGCTGAATGATGAATTTGTGTGAAATTGAACAAAAAGCTATTTTTAACCTTGGATTTGGGTGGTCCTCAAAAAAAAAAAAAAACCTTGTGGGTGAAAACTTTACAAACTTAATGTATGTGTACATTTTCCTGTGGTCAATTATAGCTGGCTGATGTTGCATATCTGAATGTACAACCAGAGGTATTAGACATAGCCTGACAGATGACTTAGCATGTTAACTTGATGGGCACTGTGACAATAATTTGTGACAGGATGAAACTACAGTTTCATCTGTCTTAGAGGCAAAATGGGGGCAATTAGATGGTGGGTGTGAGGGAAAGATGCTGCACCTCTTCATTGTGTTGAAACTGTTTAGGATGCCTGACAGAATTGCATTCATGATAAACTCTCTTCTATTTGCTACTAAAAAGGGTGTCCACATTTGGTCCGAAAAGAATATTATTAATTAACAAGTCATTCTAATAAATGGTCAGACCAAGAAGGGTGAGAATATGACAATGAAAATGAGATGCACATTCTTGCTGAATACAAACATGCTTCAGGCTCCAGTACAGTGCTCAATATCAAGATTGCCTTTTAATTGGCTGAATATTTTACTCCCCTTCATGCCAATAACGCAGGTATGATAATTTCATCATTCGTTTAGTGGGTCTGGCTGTTTTCGCTTTTGCAACAGCATTTATACTACTCATGATGGAGACTCTTAGTGCTTTCCTCCATGCCTTGCGTCTTCACTGGGTGGAGTTTCAGAACAAGTTCTACAGTGGCGATGGATATAAGTTCAGGCCTTTCTCATTTGCCGCATTAACTGATGACGACGACTAGTAATCTTTTCACGGCCCTTTCTCTTTTGAGTTATTTGGAGGGAGTAGCAGGAAGAAGAAAAATTTTGCAGAGCCAGTGGGGCCATAGAATGGACCGCTAAGAGTCTTACTTCTCATTCTTTAACATGATACTAGTGGATTAGACTTGTAACTATAAGTCCTGACTCAACATTCGGTAGATGCAAAGGCGAGTTCATTGAGAGAGCTTGTAACTATTTTTGTCCTAAATCCTTTCCTCTCTCATGCAAATAGGAATTAGGGATTCAGAAGCTGTAAAGAGCGACCTTTTCTTCTACATACATACATTCTCTACCTTTTTAGTTCTTCTGGGGAGCTACATTTATATAACCTTTATACGCAATGTGTACACGATTCTTTTTGTAATAATGTATCAAAGTAGTCCGGCCGGTACATGATTTTCCAGATTGTAGCATGTTGCCAAGTAGCTATGTAGCATCACTTTATCATAACTGGACCCTGGCTGTGTTATTAACGAGGTTTTAAAGTAGCAGAGCTCTTAGTTCATCTTGTTCTCCCCCGTCTGTTTTTTGACATTGTTCTTCTACAGTTCAATAGTATGTGTTTCTGAATCTCCTTCTCTTCTCTTGAGAATTCTCGGTTACTTTCATCCGTAAGCTTGGAGGCAACAGGGCATTAGTGCAAATGGCGGAACTAGATATGACTGATATGGGTGGGGATTGGGGTGGATTGGTTAAATATCTGTTAAGAGTTAAATATGCAGGCCGTTATATCAAGTTAATATCTGCTAAATGTTTATTTATATTTTTGTTTTTTAAATAATGTTAATTTTTTTTATATTTTATTTTTTATTATGACAGAATTATGAAAATTATTCATTTTATCACGGTTCATTCAATGAATCGTGACTCAGATAATTTTTGGGTTCAATCAACTGTTTTTGAGTTTTAAAAATTGAAAGCGGCCAACAATGAAACAATATGGACAATAAAAAGGTATGGATGTAACTATTTAATTAAACTAAAAAATGTAAAAATGATCGTGTGTTCTGTAATACTTGAGTGAAGGGGTGTTTTCACAATTTTATTTTATTTTATTTTTTTTATAAAGAGGTTTTATGTGCATTTCCACTTTTATAGGGACTTAAAATTGCTTTTAACCCCTACTTTAATACATAAGAATTATATTTTTTTAAAAAAATTATTTTAGATAATTATATAATTATTTATTTTTATACAAATTAATGTTTTATAGATGATCTTTTTTTTTTTATTTAAATTTTGGATAAGCCTATAGTTGTTTATCTATACTGAAAAAAAAAAGTTAGTAACATAATTTAAACTTTTATATAAATTATGTACCAATTACCTATTTTTAGACTTTAGCATTTGAATAATTTATGTGTTCTTATTTACTATCATTTCTAATTAGGATAAACCCCTAACATATGGAGTTATTTGTATTTGCCCCTTAATTGTTTTTTTCTTTTATACTTCATTATTCAACTTTTATGACTTGTAGTACTACGCATATTTTTCCACTCTTTGGAGAATAAAAATAACACATTTCATCTGGAATGAGTGTGGGACAAATTGTAATTTCACAGTCCAAATAAAACAAAAATCTAAACAAAAAAATGGGTCCTTTTTCTAAAATTCTTGTTCGAATCAAACTAATTAAACGAACCAACTCAATTACAGAATAAATGTATTGCACTACTATGTAATTAGTTACTTTTCTAAATTGTAAATTAATCACACGGTAAATATATTGCACTTATTTCATGTTATTACAATAAAGTAGCCATCCACATAACTGAGAATTTAATATTTCATGAGAGAACTAAACATTCATGTGTGTGGGTGTGTATATATATAGATTGTGACCTCATTCATGCATGAACTATGTAAGAAGGGGTTTATTGCTGGACGACACATTTCAGGGAAGCACGTAAAACATCATGATGATGATGAAGCAAAAAGCGAAGGGCTCGGAGGGTGGGAAACTTGGGCGACCCCCTCAAGCATCTGTGTGACTCTTCTCATGGATGGCCTTAGAGAAGGATCTTCTTGAATGCACCAAATCCCCACCATCACCACTCTTGTCACACCCTTCATGTCATTCCTAGCTTCCTCGTCATCTTCCACCAGCACCTCTAGCTTCTCTTCGCTGTAGCACTCATAAATCCAATCAACCAACCCCTCCTCTTCATCGTCCTCCATACCAAATTTCACACTTGACATGCAACAAACTATTTCAAGCAGCATCACACCAAAGCTATAGACGTCCACCTTTGCGGTGATCGATGCTTTCCTAAACCACTCGGGTGCAAAGTACCCCACCGTTCCCCTAATGTGTGACCGTGCAACACGACTCTGCTCGGATAATAGAAGTTTTGCCAATCCAAAGTCGGAGATTTTGGGGACGAGGTATTCGTCCAAGAGTATGTTTTGGGGCTTGACATCACAGTGTATGATCTGAGTGCTGCATTCTTCGTGCAAGTAAGTTAGGCCTCTAGCGATACCGAATGCAATTTGCAGTCGTTGGTTCCACCGAGGCCTTGATATACTGAAGAGAAGGCTGGCTAGAGAGCCATTGCTCATGTACTCGTACACCAGAAGCCGGTTATTGCCCTCATCACAGTAACCAAGAAGGTTTACTAAGTTCTTGTGGTGAGTCTGTCCGATCGCGTTAACTTCAGTTGTGAACTCATTTTCGCCCTCGTTGACAGCCATATCCAATCTCTTGATCGCGATATACCTCATCGGGTTATATGGGTTAACGCCCTTATAAACAGTGCCAAAAGAGCCTCGGCCTAGTTGCTGCTTGAAGCTTCCAGTTGCCTCCTCGAGTTCTTTGTATGTGTACCTTCTTATCCCATATAAAGTTGAAGTTGGCTGCAAATTCAGCATCTTCTTGTGGTAAAAGAAGAAAATAGCCCCGATATAGCTATTAACAGAAGAAAGTTAAAGAACACAGAGCTGCCAAGAAGTACTGATATGGCAAGAACTAAAGTAGACCGATCTTTGCTTTCAGGACACAAGGTCGTCTCATTGTTCCGTGGAACTTTAATCAAAGCAATCCCATTCACGGAGGCGGATTGTATTCCATTGGAAAGGGGGAACCTCTTCTTCCAGCATTGATCTTTCCCATTATAGATAGCAGCCGCACAAAAACAGTCACGGAGGCAGAATTCTTTACACATCTCCTTATCTACTTGAGGTCCTGTTTGAAGCTCATAGTCATTGAAGGGCCAATTAGTGTTGTTTAATTCTGTAAACTCAACAAAGTCGGCATTCAGTTCCCATCCGTTCTGCTGGCAGCTTGGTAACTGAAAGTTCGGCATGCAGCCTTGACTCGTATCGAGTGGATCCGCATGAGAGTATCCTTCTGGACACAAGCAATTAGGCCTTCCATTCGAACTCACACAATAACTGTTATATCCACATGCTCCGCTTCCTAATTCTCCCAAGACTGCACTACACATATCTTCTGGAGTCGTCTGAACGACAGACCAAGCCGGTGAGTGCCTTCTGGCATCAGCAGTATAGTTTCCTCTCGGATGATTATAGTGCCTCAAAGCTCCATCATAGTCAATCCTGGCCATATAATAGAACTCCTGCCTGGACCCCAAGTCCCTTTCAGTGACATTGAATATGTTTCTGTTTCTATCTTCTATGTAAATCAAACCAGCCTCATCAAAAACAAGCTCAGAGTCAGCATCAGGACGATTTGTCCCACTGGCCCAATAAGCTTTGGCTACAGCTTGAGTTGGTAAGAACACAGGGTAAAGCACAAGATTTCCGTCAAGTTGCATCCGCAGCTGGAACTTTCCGTCTGCATAATCCGTATCAGATCGACGTGAGAACAATCTCCCGTCCTTGCTTAGCCTCTGACCAGGCAAGATTGTGTCGGTAGGCAATCTGAAGCTCTCCCATATATAAATAGATGCTCCATTAATCAGCACAAAGTTGCCTGAATCGAGCATGCCTGCACATGCTATTCTTTCATTCCCTGTCTCAGCCACCCATACTTGCTGGCCCTGAGAGTTGTAGAGAATAAGCTGTCCTTCATCTGTGATTTGGATTCTTGATCCTTCTTGAACTGGATGGTCATTCAAAGACCAAACTATGGTTGGTTTGGGTATCTGATTGTACCATATGGCCAACAAGAAGAGATCTTGATTGGTAGACGGAGAACGTACGAGGGGCTGAAATCCAAAGGCAAATTCCCCGGCAGGGGAAATCCATGCCCGGCTAGTCCCTCCTGCACCTGCAGTTAAAACTGAGCCTAAGTTTATGCCACAATTGGACTGGCCTACTGCAAGAATGGCTGACAAAAGAGGAAACACTAAGCTGAGTAAACATAAACGGAACGGTTTAGCTCGAAAGGCCATATCTAAAGATCAAACTTAGGTACACACACATACACAACAATGAATTGCATCCTATGCTTCTACTATTTAAAGGGAGACTGCTTCATCTGGTTTTGGACAAGTCTGTCTCATTGGAAAAGTATGTGCATTAAGTATTAACGCGTATATATGTTTGGTAAGTGTTTGATTAATCTGTCATCATTTTCTTGTGCTGATTTTCAATGTTGTTATAGGACTTACAGATGTTAATTTCACTTGAAAGGTCTTTGCTACCTGTTCTGGATGACTATTACAAGTCCTTTGCCTCTGAATACTGCAATAGTAAATGCATCAGTGGTTAATTCCACGTACACTTTGCACCCTTGAAATACCACGTAAATTATCGAGTCATTGGTCCGATTGGAATGAAAAAACTGATTGACGTGGAACATGTTATATACATGTACGTATATTTGTAGCATGTCAATACATTTATATATCAATTGGTTAAATAAATATAATTTATAAAAATGATACAATTTATGAATGAATACAATCTATAATAATTTAATAATAAAAGCTAACAAACCAATTGAAGGAAGCAAAATCAAATCGAAATTCAAACGAGCAAAAATTTTGAAATTTTAGACCCCCAAACTTTTTTATGCTTTGTTGCTTCCTCTTTTGAATCAAACAAAGGTAACAATTGTTGTCTCCATATAATACTTTTTAAAAAAATTCAAAAAAATTTGGAGAAACATGGAAAAAATGAGAATTCGTAGATAAAGAAGAAGGTAAGAAAAATTTGTTTATCATTCCATATTAAAAAAATATAAGCGAAGTATAAGCACACCCTATTGGCTGCTAGAAGTGGCTTATTATCCCATATTGAAAATTCATAAGCCAAGCATAAGCACACCCTTTCGGCTGTTGGAAGGAAGTTTAGCGTTCCATGTTAGAAAAACATAAGCCAAGTTTTAAACACTTTTAAGCTATAAATATAGTAATAGTTTGATTAAATAATTATTCATAAAGCAATTACCTATTTATTTCACTATATTATCTTTTTTAGAATATACATTTTATTAGTGGAATATTATTTCACTACACCATCCATTTTATTTTTTAAAAAAAGTTTGAAATTGATTTTAACCGGTTATTGGGCAAACTCGGTCAATCATCACCGATTTTGACCGAGGGCGATTCTTAAGATAAAATCATAATAGGAACCTGACATTTTTTGGTTGAACCTGCCGATTTGATCCGATTTTAAAAACGTTGCTTGCAAATCACATTCACCTCTTAAAGTATAAAAGTTAACAATCCCAAATAATATTGACCATAGTTTTTAGGGTGAAAATTCCCTTTTTCACTTATCTACCTAAAGTATGTTCTAGCATAAAATTAGCTCATAAAATATTTTTATTATTTTTGAATTATGATTTCAAACTTTCATTTAAAAAGAAGGGATAATTACATTCCTCTCCCCTGAGGTTTGGTGTAATTACATGTAGATTTCATGTAGTTTGGAAAATTACATCTAACACCCTTGAAGTTTGCTTTCTTCTAATAAATAAGTCCCTCCTTTAATTAAAATTTATCAAATTTGTGAATATCAACAAAAAAAAAAATGGAAAAAATCTATGCTTACCTCCGATTTACTTATTACTGATTTATTGTAAGTCAGATAAATATTTTTATGATCAAATTACCCTCATACATTTTCACGCATTAATGCATGAGAGGATGTATATATTTATTGTTAAAGGTAGTTTAGTTAGAAAAAAATTATTCAACCTATAATAAGTCAGTGATAAGTCAATCGTAGGGTAAATAATTCAATTTTTATTCAATTTTTTTTGTTAATATCAACAAATTTGGTGAATTTTAGCTAACGCATGGACTTATTTGTTAGACGGAAGCAAACTTCAAGAATGCTAGATGTAATTTTTCTCAAACTACAAGGAGTTTACATGTAATTACATCAAACTTTACAGAAAGGGAGTATAATTGACCCTAAAAATAATTTTAGAATCATCAGTCTCTTTTTAAATTATATGATATCCAAATGTGTAAAAGCTCAATATATGCAACTTCTGTTAAATAATTAATTAACAGGATTAGTGTTAAAACTATAGAATATATATAATTTAGTTTTTATTTATTTTTAATAAAAAGATTAAACGTATAAATATTATTCTTTTTGTAATTTACTTACACATTGAGCGTAATTTTCATACTGTTAATTAAGAGCAACGGTTTGGAATAGGCAGCGAACTTCCACGGCGATTACCACCACGCGCTCCCCCCCGGTTATATTCCCGCTCGCCCCATTTTGAAAAATCAATTCACGCTACTTCAGATTTCAGACAACAGATCAAAATCTGAAACTCTCGTCGGTGTTTCACTCTAAAAGGTGGATTATCAACATTGTTTTTATGAATCGTCTCTTAAATTTATCAATTCGCTCCATCGAGACGCCATTGGAAGAGGGGAAAGATGCGATCTGTTCTGAAAAATCGAACCGCCGTCAGCTCCAATGCTCGTGCTCCATCAGCCGGTCAGTTTTTTTTTTTTTTTTTTTTTTTTGTTTTATTGCTTTTCTTGAAGTTGCTTTTTTCACTTTTGAGGGGCTTGGGAGATTACTTTAGATGTAATAGTAGCTTCTAGCTATTAGGGTTTCGGTATTTCGGTTTCGTTTCAGTTAGTGGGTAGTGCTATGTGTGCAGCATTGGTATGCAATCTGGATTTGTAATGAGATCCAATTCGTTAAGTTTGTTACGGCAGTGAGAGAATGATTTTTACTGAGGTCTTGAAAGAAAAATTTCAAGTTCCGGATATGTAAGTTGAGCAAAGATGATGTTTGTAATCCTGTTACTATACTAAAGACTGACTGACTTTTCATGGGATTTGAACTTGTATGAAGACGCGCTTCAATCTTAACTGATATGAGCTTCTTCTTACTGCAAAATGTGGTTCGCCTGTTGGTGATAATTACTCTTAAATATGCTCCTGCACTCGAAAGATGGTTTAGCTAATGGTTATACTATATTCACTCAATGCAGGATCAATTTCTTTTCTAAGTTGAATTCAAAAGCTGGAAATTTGAGCCAGTAATTTATTTATTATTTATTTTTTTTGTCTTCTTGACCAAAGAGTAGAGTGTTCAAGACTTCATCTTGTGAGAAATGGTAGGGCTTTGGGTTATCAGAGTAAGTAAATCATTTGGAATCACTGATAGGCTTTGGCATGCAACTGTTTTTCACAATGGTTTTTGCCTAAAAGCACTTTAGATACAGTTACAAAAGTTTCATGTCTTACTAATAACTGAAAGATTTAAAATTTATCTACAGATCAGTTATTCAATTCTCAATTAATTTGCCTCAACTTGATACAGGTCAATGGAAATCTATATGGATATCACACAATAAAGGAAAAACAAGAAAGCAAAGAATGCAAATGAATATCAGAGTTTAATTTGTTAATCAGAATCATTACTCTTCTATCTTGCAGAGGCTTCAGAGAATGTTCGGGAGTTAGCAAGTCCTTGTTGTACATCAAAGGAAGGTAGCTGCTTCAAAGAGAATATCAATATAAACAAATCTGAAACCCCAAAGCTTACTTTGGAGCCACTACAGATGAAAAGGAAGAAAAAGGGAGCCGGATATAATTTGCGGAAAAGCCTAGCATGGGATCGAGCCTTTTTCACTGAAGAAGGTTACCACTTTTATGATATAGGACGAATGTTGTCTCTTAAATTATAGCATGTTTTAGCAGTTAGTTACTAAGTACGGCTGCTTTGTTCTCTCAGGTGTATTGGATCCCCTAGAACTCTCTGTCATTACTGGTGCCTCTTGTAGAGAAGCATTGCCTTTCACTGATGAAGATACTCCTGGTGGTTCCCAGGTCCCCATTAAACGCAAGGATGTGCAAAATCTTAAAAATAACCTATTAAACAAGCTACAAACTAAAGATTTTGATAAAGATCAGAAGAAGGATTGGTCATCACCAAAGTTTGATTCATCTTCCTCCAACTTTATGGCATCAACTTTTCTGGTGAGTTTCACTGGGTCACATTCCTCTTTTGAGTGGAGGAGGATAGTTGGCTGAATTAGTCTGTCTTATGTTTTGTGATCTTTCAGACTTCAGACAAAGTTCCAACTGGTCTTGGTAGCAAATCCAGGCCAGGATGTGCTGACTGTCCTCGACCTTTACCACCATCATCATATCCTTTAATTATAATGCTGAGTTAGACATTTCCTAATTTTTATTCATTCCGCATTAAATTTAAAACGCAATGACCCTTAACAATTCCGTACATTAAAGAGGCCTGCAAATGTAAATGTCGGCAAAGCTGCAGGGAAGGAGTTAAAGCTGCCAAAAGTTCCTGGTTTAAAGTCAGACATTAGCCCAATTTGTGCAACAACAAAGAGTACTATACCGAGAGTGAACTATGTGAATTACAACCAGATTACTGAACCAGGTAACTGCTGGATGATGGTTACAAGATTATGCATGTCACCTGCGTTTATGTTGTTTGTGTTAAAAGAGTTACGCTGTGGTTCAGTTTGTTGTCCTAGCAGGTTACACCTGATGCTTCAGACATTTGGACATTTTGTTCAGTGTGCCATACCACTGATATATTCTTGGTAGAATGATGGCTCATATAGTCTCACTTATGTTACTTCTATTCAGGTTTTAACGACCAGAGCAATGAAGGATCAATGAGCTCCTATAAAAGTCTCAAGAACACCCAAAATGCATCAAAAGCTAGTTCAGTGCGACCAACCCTTTATTCAGATGGAAATTCAGTAAGTACCTAACTGCTGTTTCTAAGAGCCAGTGACGTTAAAAGTGTTCTAGCTGGTTGCAACATACGTATTTAAGTCAAATTAGCAGACAACTTGGCAGCACATTTTACCCTTCAGTTAGTACCAAAATTACATCTGTAGCAGTTTATTGAATGTGGAGTTTACAGGGCAAATCATCATCCAGAAGATACTCATCTGTGAATATGCATTCTCTGCTGGTTGACAAAGCCAATCATTCAGTTTCAAAGATGATTCCAGACAATATGACTCCAGTCAGGCTGGTGAATTCATCTCAGAGCCAACATGAGCCAACAACTTCTGTAACTCCTTTCTCTCAGAATGCTCATCTTAGTTGTAGGACTATGCATACTTCACAGAATCAAAATATAAAACCTTCAGGTTTGAGAATGCCATCACCATCTTTGTCATTTTTCGGTCAGGTATTACGAGTTTGATTATGATTTAGAGGTTTATAAGTAGAAAATAGAAGTCTCTATGCTTCTTTACTAATGTTAATTCTCTGATACTGATGCAGCCTAAATCTTCGGTCTTCCGCAAATTGTCACTGAGAGATACTGATTTTTCTAGGTCTCAAAGACCTGGAAGTTCGATTTTGCTAGACAACTTGAGAAGAACACCCAAGACACATAATAAAGTTCCAGAGAGCATAATTTGTAGTAGTAAGACCATAAGCTCGAGAATGGAATGTTTAGTGTCATCTCATGGCACTGCTGTTGATTTAATTAAACCAGAGTTGGAGGGAAACCATATGCAGAAGGTGGGTGTGAAGGTCCTTTATTATTTTTTAATCCTGACCCAACATGTAGTAAGCTTTTTTTAAGACAATAGTTATGATTTGATGGACAGATTCAAGATATTCGCAAGAAACATGGAAGCAAAAGGATTTCTCATGAGGAAGCAGACATGCAGAAGATTGACATTGAAATGCCCTCAAAAAGTGGAAGTTGCGAACAAGTAATGGATGGCAGTTCTATTAAGAAGGCTGTTGATTGTTATCCAGGGAAAAGTGAATCATGTGGAAGTGGATGCAGAAATCCACAATTAATGTCAGAAAAGAGCTACTCTATTCTTGAATCTAAAACATGTTCAAATGATGACCCACCTAAAGAAAAAAAGAGAAGCCATTCCTTGGTCTTGAATCATGATGCTATTAATGGAACAAAATGTGAGAATGCACTTGATCATAGGCAGCAGAATTCTTTGACAATGCCGAGTGATGGGGAAGAATCCTCTAAGCCAGATTGTCAAGAATTTCACGGGGAGCAAACTGACCCTTTCAACTATTCTCTTGGTGAGATTGATAGGAGAACTGACAAAGATAATAATGTTTTGAAGACAAAACAAAGAGCCAGTGATCAACTTGGTGTGTCCCAGCTGAATGAAAGTCGGTGCAGTAGAAGTGCAAGCACTGAAGCTTTAGAACCCAGTCGGGCCGAGGATGAAAATGCATATTTCAGGTCCAAGCATCTACCTGCAGATCCTTCAAAAGAAGCTGCTTTTATAGAGGTACCAGCTGATAATTTACTTGTGGGGCTGAACCATATTCAGGTTGCTGCATGTGCTTCAACTATTGGAAGTTGTAAGAATGACGTCAATTTAATTTCAGAGGTTGATGATCACGGTGAACAATCTGAAAAATGTTTGGTGGTTCAAAATATTAGTCTTAATGTTGAAATGGAGTTACAAAGAAATGTCGAGAATACAAGTGATAGATTGCTGTGTGAGAAACAAATATGTTGTAAGAAGTCCCAGCAAGGAAAGAATGATGAGAAGCTTCTACTTGAAGTTCCAGACAGAAAAGATGAAAACAGAGCGATGGACGCTAAGATGGCAAGCTCTGTGTCTCCTGGTAAAATGCATGACTCCAACTTCGGTGAAGAGAAATTGCTTGAACAACCTCTTATAAGCACAGAGCTTGATTCTATGGATAACTTATTGTCGTCTGAAAGCGACAATAATTTAATCAATATGACTTTCAATCCCGACGGCGGACAGAAGGGCTATGCTAGTGTCTTAATGAACGGTCCTTCTAATGAAAGCTTATCTAATAGTCTTCATGACGAAACCTGGAGAGCGGAGATTACCAGTTGCAGTTCATTTCCTGAAAGTGGGACTCATGAAGTGTTGCAGAAGAATACTCTTGGAAAGGTGACAATGGCTGGGCCAATTATACAAGTTGGTTCTGCGAACAATTGGTTTAGCTCCACAATGTCATTAAAGGAAAGCAAATCTGATATTGATAACCTCAGAAATATACGAGACTCAGTGACTGTGCTGGTGCAGTCACCAGTAAGCAACACGTTGAACAAAAGCTGCTTTACACAATCAGAATGTTTGGCATTGCCTATTGCAGAATTTGTAATTGAAAACACAGTGGGTTCTAATGAAGGATTGCAATCTGAGAATTATTTGCAGAACAAAAGCCTTGCTGATGTGTCCTATGAAGATAATGCATTGGGGACAAAGGAAGATTCTGGTACAGGACAAATGGGAATATACTCGAGCATATCGAGAAGCTCCAGTATTTCTTCACAGGATTCAGTTTTAGAACATGAAAGTTGCAATAGTGCCTATGGAACCGAGGGTCGATCACATGGTGCGGATGCAATAACCGATCCTTCAAAACTTGAAACTTTTTCTGATGTCACTAAAAGTGAAGTTTTTTATGACACGAATATTTCTTCCAATTGTCTTCCCCCTAAGTTGGACCAGGGCATTGTTAAAGCTGCATCACCGCCAAAGTAATCATTAATTAACACATCCTCTCCTCTTGGTTAATTTTGTATTTCCTCTGTAATGTTTTCCTGAATCCAAATTTTTGGGCTCCATCCTATTTCTTATCTTCACAGCAACAAAGATGAGGATGGTCTTAAGGAGAAAAGTTTCTCACTCATTCTTCCACAAAATGCTATTCCATTTTCTGATGAATGGTTGGCTGCCATTGAAGCTGCCGGAGAGGTAAGTTCATGCCTTAGCTTTATGAATGTGGCTCAAAATAGGCATAATTAAGACTCTTTTCTCTCTTTCAGATGGAGGAAACTGCATTTAGATAATCGTTATTTGGGGCATGATGCTAGTTGAATTTTTTTTTTGGAATCATGGCTTTCTCTTATATTGTCAGAATGTCTCAATCTTAACAAATATTTGTCTGGGACCTGCACCTGGTATGTATTAAGAAATGAAACACATGTTGGTAGGTTGTGGATACAAAGATAAGTTGGTTTGACTTTTTGACATTGTTTGTCATCAACTTGACAACCTCCATCATCCCTTCCTTTTCGTAGTTTTCTCATTTGTATTATAGACATATCCTTTTCCTTGTATATATAGTGTTTTCCTTTTCCGGTCAATGATTGCAATAAATGATTCTATAATCAGTAAGTTCTTTTTGCATGAGGTTTCAAATTTAACCAACTTATAAATGTATGGCCAAGAAAAGAATTACAACTGTCCTCGTAAGAAAGTTTCTCCTTTCTGACATATACATTGTATTTTCTGGAGGTAATCAGACTTCAAAATTAGTTTTACTTGAAGCAAGCTAGTTTAGGTCTCTCGGATGGGTAGGACAACAATCAATAACTGACATGTTATGGATGTAACTTGCTGTCAACTCAATGAGTAGATGATATATGGGAATAATCACACAATTATACATTGAGTGACAATGATGAAACTTCTAACTGTTTGATTTACCCATTATGTGCAACTGAATATCACATTGTCGAATTATTATTCAACCTTTTTACAAATAGAAATGTTGTACTTAGCAAATTTACTATGCATTTCACAAAGTAATAAACAAAGTTTAATCTATCTGGATAATCTTTTATCATGTTTATATTTGAATGTTCCCCCTTTGCCCATAAAAGATGTCTAGATGGATCTTCTAGTACACTTAGTTTATGTTTGGATTGAGGAATTTGGAGATAAGGATTTCGAATCCACAATGACAAATCCTTCAGTACTTATATAGATAGTTTCATATTTCGAAGGATTTCGGATCATTGATCTCCTATTATTGGATTATATATTGTGGCATTGTAATGGATATTAAATCCATTTTAATATATTATGGAGGAGTTTCGCCAAGTCCTCCTTTCAAATATAGACCCTTCCATCCAAATGTAGCATAAGAAAATTCAAGTTTCTTTTCTTTTCTCGAATTTACCATTCTTTTGAAGAGCTGATCTTACACAAATTTAAAAGTAAATCGATGTTTCAATTGATAATATTGTAATATAGATGAAAAAGAATTTGATTTTGCATTTCTATGCACGAGGATTGCATAATCACTAGTTTTAATTTGTAATGTCAATGTTTAAGCCACTGTAATAATGGAACTATAAAAATGCCAGACTTAATTCATCAGATATAAATGTAGGAGGAAATTTCACTTTTAGTCCACATGATAGGGTGTGTTGCGCTTTTGGTCTCATAGTTTACAGGCTTAGCATATTTGGTCCCGCAACATAAATATTATAGCAGTTTTGGTCCCTTAGGATATAAATTTGGCACATTTGGTGCCATAAGATAACAATTATGCACATTTGATCCCATAGAATATAAAAACTTTATATCCTATGGACTAAATATACCACAACTTTATGTAATATGGGATCAAATATGCTACAATTTATTCTATGGGACAAAAAATGCTACAATATTTATTCTATGAGACTAAATGTGCTAAGCCCGTAAACTGTGGAACCAAAAGTGCAATACATCCTATCGTATGGGACCAAAAATACAATTTTTCCGTAATGTAGTTTAGGTCTATCTACCAAACCATTTGAGACTTAGTTTTTTGTCCTTCTGCAGTTTCCAGATACTTCTGTTTGTGTAATAATTTATTCTTGATCCTTGTATCAACTAACTGTGAGTCCTAGGATTTTCTTATACTGAATTTTCTTGCATGATTGCAATTGGCTAATTTTAGTTTCTTGAGATTTTTATACTATTTATTGTATATTTAAACTGCATA
The DNA here is from genome assembly GCA_034509725.1 of Sesamum angolense. Lineage (NCBI taxonomy): Eukaryota > Viridiplantae > Streptophyta > Magnoliopsida > Lamiales > Pedaliaceae > Sesamum > Sesamum angolense. The sequence goes on from JACGWL010000002.1 coordinate 15,553,234, forward strand.
TGATAATGTACCATGAACTAGCAAGATGCAAATGTATTAACATTAGATATCATTAACGCTCTTCAATGCAACTGCTCAAATTCATTTATTTATACTTGTTTATTGGTTTACTGTTGTGCATTCTGTTTGATTTCATCAATTAGACATCTTTTGTTTGATTGATTGACTACTTGGAACTATTGACAGGATATCCTCACCAGGAAGAGTGGGGCAGTGCAAAATTCACCTCCTGATAAATCTCTACCGGAGCCAAGCCCATGGTCACCGGTATGCTTTTGAGATTTATATCTCTAATCTGAATATTATAAATGACCTTTGCTACGTAATAGTATATGGCGCATTTATGCACATAGACATATTACCAAATCTAACACAGGGCAAATCACAAGTTTGAGACATCACAATGATCTTTGAAGCTGACTGTCCTTGTTTAGTTTCTGTATGTCTCAAATGTGTCAGATAAGCAAATTTAGATGAAAAGCTATCTTTGCATTGGGACCATTTGATACTTATAGTCTTGAGAGAATTAGAAGTTAATTAGTTTGTATTTCTTACATCCCATTCAAATTGAATTTTTCTTTCCTTGTGAGCATCTTGTTAGTCCTTTTAGCTTCTCATTCCTTCACATTTTTCTCTTTCAATTTTTTTTAAAAGGTTTCCTCCTTCTCATCATAATTTGTTTTGCTAGCTGTCTAAATTACGACTTATGTCTTGTTCCATTGTGGCCTTCTTTGATAAAATTAATCAGCACAATGGTTCTTTTTCCTTGCTATTCCTACATAGGTTCAAATGCAGTGGAATTGACATGCTTTTTGTTAACACTGATCATCATTATGCAAGCAAAATAAGTTATTGTGGTTATGACTGTCTTTAGCCTGTCAAAAGATTTCATGCCTGCAATGGTTTTCTTTCACATGTGGTAATTTTACCAAGATTTCCCTTCTTGGATCCCTCTTTCCATCGTGTTAAACTCAGAATTGTCAAAAATGCCTAGAAAATGTGCTATGTTAAGTTCAAGATTAGAAGAATAAATAAATGCATAATGATATAAAACTTTGCTATATGCTATATGCTATATGAGTTTTACAGAATTTCTTTATTCCTCCTTTTCTTTTCTCCTTTTGGTATTAATTTTTCCATCTCTTCTAACATCACACTGTTGAATTTTTGTGAGCTTTATAATTTATGTGATTTTAGGAACCATTCAACAGCAATATAACACTCTGAATAATGGAAACTGTACAAGTGCTAAATATAAGCTTCTAAAGATATCCTTATTTAATACTGTAAAATAAAGTTCAAAAGATGTAACCTTGTCAAGCATCATTTCATAGGCACCCCTTGCTTAAAATGAGTGGAGATGCTTGTTGTTCATGCATGGAAATGTCTCTGAAAACTTCAATTAGATTTAGATTTAAGATGGTATAGGAATTTTGCTGGATTTATACTTGTAGCTGCACACTACTTTCACTAGTTATCATTATCCCTGATACACATGGGTTGGACTATGTAGCTATTTGCTAAAAAAGGAAATACACATCAAATAAGGTAAAAATTCGAAAGATAGCAACTCTTTCTGTCAAAGGTAAATTAATTAGTTCACTTTTTTATTTAGACATGCCCTCCCTAGTTGTGAAAATCTTGGATCTCCATAGCATTTTAACAATGCATACGGCTCTGCTAGGACTTTAGCTCTTCCAGGAAGAGCTAATTAATCAATTAGCAGCCTTGGAAGCTTCTTCCAGTACACTTACTGAATAATGTGCAAGAAATGAAATTAAGATAGCAATTAATTGTTATACAACATTTCATTTTTCCACACTTTTGTTTTTCATTTCTCGTGAATTGTGTGTTCAGGTCAAAAGGAAAAACAATCAGATCGGACCATTTGACTGTACGAAATTCACCAATATTCTTCCCTCTGATTCTAGCTAAATCACAAGGTTTGCCAGAAATTCATTGTTTTAATTGTAACTCTCGTTACTAATTCAGAATCATTGCAGTAAAGTCGGTTTGCAGTTTTCCTTTTTCATGAATAATAAATCTTTTGTACTCGCTACTTCAATTGGATTTGAGATCTTATACCCTCTCTGGCAAACGCTTGCACTTGGTTTGCCGCACTGCTTCATTCCACTCACAAACTCAGAAGGTTAGGAATTTCTCTATTGTCATATAATCTTGACACTTGCTGTTGTACAATTATGTCATTTTTGGCTAAGTTCGCGGACATTTTACCAAACTTCAATACTCCATTTCACTTTTGCGTTGGCTTTAGGCGCTACAAACGTTGTGGAGCTTAAAGCTGTTTAAATGTCATCATCTGCTGCTGCTATGGTATGTGGTTATCTCTTGGTTTTATTAAGAGAATTGCTCATGCCAAGAGCATCTCTGCTGATAGATCATTTCTTACTTAGTTGTAGTAACTTTTTTATTTCAGTGGAATAAAGCATGCTTATGTGCATACAAGATGGATGGCTAAACTCAGTGCTCTGTACAAAGAAATCATAATACAGTGTCTACCCTCTCATATGTTATATTTTCAGGCAACTATTGTGTTGATTTCTGTATTAGATTTTTTTCTTTTGCCCTTTTGAGAAGTTTTGTATTAGAATCATGCTTCATATTTATCAAAGCTCTTTATTATTATTATTATTATCTATATCTATACTATATAAAAAGAAAACTCATTTTTCACTCACAAATGGCGGTTACTTACATCGCAACACCAATTTTTTAAAATATAAAAATGTCCTTCTGTATTTTCAACCACTTCTACTCAAATTCTTATTCTCATCCATATGATTTATACTATCTATCTATATTAATATTAAATTGTCACCCACATAATTGTTTTTTACGTCAATAATATCCCTAAATTAATTTTATTTATTTATATTTAAATGTAATGTATTAGTTTATAATTTTATTTTTATTTATAATATATTTTATAAGTATAAATAATTATTTATTATATACATACAGGGATGGTGTGACATAACGATTAGTAATATAAACAAAAATCCTTTTACCAATATATAAATGCATGTCGTCTGAATTATAACTAACCGACGGTGCATAAAGACAAAAAGTAAATGAAACACGATTTTTCATCGTCCTCACCTCATAGTCGTACTCATCTTTACTATATTCCACTAATTAAAAATTCAAATAAAATCTATAAAATAATTAACATAAGATCAAAACAGTTCTTCTAGTTCATATATCTTGACTGGTAGAATATAAAAACGGTAATGAACCCAACATTATACAAACTAATAATAATAATAATAATAATAATAATAATAATCATCCCAATTTGATTGGAATATTGAAATATCATTTTCAATTCTCTATATATATCAACATTCTTCCGTAATTTTACTTTTCACAGAAAATCTATCCAAATCGACATATAAAAATGCTGATACATTAACCAAATAGGGCTGCAATCTCTTTGTATATATAGGGAAATGCAAATGTAAATGAGATATATTAATAAAATAGATCTCTTCAATTATGTTACTACTTAATATTTTTCAAGTTATTTCAATTCCAAGAGCTTGAATTGAATCGAAATATTTCTTGGTCCAAACCTCACCTCCTCTCTCAAGTCATTTAAATCCCTAGGGGTTGGTATAGAATCTTGAATTGCTTAGTTGCCATTATCTTCTTCAGTGTGTTAGCTATGCTGTATTTTCACATAATCTCGTATTATATTTACCATTATATGATATGAGAAATGAGTAAAAAAAATTCTATAAAAAATAAAATAGCAAATTTGCTATTTTAAAATACAGGGAGTAGTTTGTTTCATTTTTTAAAATATGAAAAATAATTTACTATTTTTTTTATAATGAGTATTTATTCATTTTACATATCACAATAGGTAAATTGTATTTAACCCTTATATAATATGGTGGGATAAGAGCATATTCTATTTAATTGTAATTACAACAATTAATTTTTATTTCTAGCAATTATCCGTCACCTTGTGGGACTACAATCTTCCCTTATTCCGTAATTGCTGTCAAGAAATCATTCAGACACATGGTGAACATGTGCATAAACTATTAAAAAAAAGAAGTCAAATTAGTGCAAGACACAATGTCCATGTGATTTGACCTATCCTTTTATGCCCACGATTGCTCAAAATCAATTTATATTAAAACAATTTCATATAACTTGTAATAAGACCGTCTATTGACTATTTATATCATGATACATGTACAATATTATAAAATAATAATAAATTTAATTTTTTTATAGTAAAATGTAGAGCAGACTCCACACTCCAACGAGCACCGGTGGAAGATAAGATCAATTTAACAGTAGCATCCATTTGGTGCGAAATGATAATACATGTAAGAATAAGTGCACAATCATCATGACTATAGAAAATGTGTGTCGGGGGACAAATATAAATATACAACCAATCATTCAATTGCAGCATGCTACTTTAGGCTTTAGGTTGAGTAGATGTTCATCTAGTTTTGTGCTGCAATACTATTCATGCACATGTCGATGCACCTTTGCATTCCATTCATTACAACACTCAGATTTTTATTTCAATTGGTTTTTGTCTTCTGTTGTATTTTAAAAGTTGTACTAACCTTTGAAAAGGAGTTGGACATACAACTTCAGTTGTATCTTGTTCCACTCAAGAAATTAAAAAATTATAAAATCTTTTTCAAACCCTAAAAAGATAAAGTACAAACGAGAATTAACTATAATTAGAGGACTAAAAATGCCTTTAATCCATATTCCTTGTTGTCTTTCATATAATTATTGTCGATGCATTATCAAAAGTGGATCAAATTTACATAGAATTAAAGCATTAAATTCTTTATTCAAAACTCATAATCATAGATGAATTTAACATCACTGAAGCTACAATATCATAGCATCATTCATGATTAAGAACCACTCTGATGATCCCCCTCCTCCTCATTAACTTGGACAAGATTTTTGTACTTATACAACCAAGAAACACAACATAATAACCAAAGTTGAAAACTCCAATCACCACCACCACCCAATACACATTGTCTACCCTCCCACCATCATCAATATCATCAGGCAACCACTTCGTCACTCTTCTCACAAACCCAACCACCGCACTGCTCAAGTAAAACGCCATTCCAACCAGCATTGCCACCATTGCTGTCCCCATGCTCTTCAGACAAGTCGGAAACTCGTGATAGTATAGTGCCACTTGCCCTGGAAAATGAAATGCCTCTCCAATACCAACAATCACAAGTTGTGGAACCAACCACATCACTGACATCGGCCCGTGGTGGGATGTGGCGGCATCCCGCCTTTTCAACTCCACGATGGCCGAAACCGCCATGCCGACGATGTTGAACACATGGCCAACGCCTATCTGCTGAAACGGGGTTGGGCTCTTGCCGGCCACTTTCCTCCACATGGGCCAAAGAAAGTGATCAAATAGAGTGAGGGAAGCTGCAACGGAGATCAATGAGAAGACTGCCATGGAGCCTGCTGGGATTTGGAGGCGGTGGCCGAGGTGGCGGTTGGTGGTTAGAGCTTGAAGAACTGTGAGGCTGCCTTGAATTCCAATTGGGGTGGCTAAGAGAATGCTGCTTGACCATAATGGGAGGATTCTGATAAGAGTTTTGAGGTCTTCTACTTGTTGGACAGTGCATGGTTTCCAGGGTTTGGAAATCGAGCCGTTTGGCAGGATGTCTCCCTCAGTCTTGAGTGCTGCTCGATTCAGTATTCTGCACATATATACATATGATCATGGGCAGAAATCCAAGAATAGTACTGATTGATTGCATTGCATGCGCTCCAATGTTTATTTCGCTTGATGTTTATACCAAGAATATTATATGCAACTAATAAACAATGCAAGCGATGAAAGAAATAAGCCATAAACTTGAATGAATAGATCCTCTCCAGCAAGCTTGCTTACTTGTTTACAATACAAGAAATATAACATTTAATCATGATTAATTATCATGGTTAAAAATAAATAATTATAATAAAAAGTTATTGGTCATATGTAGTTAAGCAAAGGTTGTTAATCGTGATTTTTGTTAATGAAGTTAAAGCATTTGTCATGGCACATAACCATGACAAAAAGTATTTTCCATTGTGGATAAACTAAGCATTTGTATCGATTTATTTAACCATAGTCAATAAGTTATTTACCATGACTTTTGGTCATAATCACTGAAAGTTTAGGCAATAATAATTTATTTTCTATTGTTAAAAGGTTGAGCTGATGGCTTCTGTATATTAAATTGTTGTTGGTTTGCATATTTTTGCCCCAGTTATTTGTATCCCATAAATAGAAATTACTTGTTAAAATGATAATATAATCTAGCATCCTTAGATTTAACCAACTAAAAAGTATATTAACAGAAAAATAGGAGTACTGTATATCATATTGCACTAAGATGTAAAAATAAATAAACCCCATTACAGCATAAGGAACATTTTTATTCGGACCTGGTTCGGTCGAATCAATCCAATTACAGAAGAAGTATATTGCACTTGCTCTATAATTAGTCATTTTCCCTAAATTATACACTAATCATATAACAAATGTAGCACTTGTCATGTGATTGATTCCGATTTGACCGAATCAAGTTCGAGTAAGAATTTTTCACAGTAAAGCAAAAGTAAGATTACCCTATTACCATATTCATAAGTAATAATATCCTTACTTTTAATAAATCTATCACCAAGATTTGTCGGACCAAAATGCTAAAATTACAATAGTACTTTTAAATTATATATATAATTTATATTGTAAATCTGGGGAGGGGGGGCAGCAGTTGCTAATTAAGTCATTGATCAGATGCTGTAATGCAGAGCAGAACAACTATGCATATATATTAGCCAAAAATGCAGTAGAAAGAATTGACCCCAGACCTGCTGAATTTGTAATAACAAGACTAATTCTCTACACATCATGATAAATTATCTGATCAAGAATGGATTTTTACCGGAAGCTTTTTGTCGGCGCTCCAGCGACCGCTCCTTTACCTCCATCGACATCTCCATAGTAGTAGTCTGCGGGTTCAGAAGAGACCTCAGCCTTCCTTTTCCTAATGCACGCAACAACCACACGTGCCATGCTCGTAAACGGGCTTCCCTGTGGCTTGTCATGGTAATAAAACCGACTGCCAACCAAGAATACGGCTAATCCCACCAAGTTACCAACTATGCATATGGCGTAGCCCCAAGCCCAGCTCAAGTTATCTTCGACGTACACAATGGCTGTGGCAGAGATAAAAGAAGCAACATACAAGGTGAAGAAGTACAAATTGAAGTAAGTGGCCTGGTGCTTGAGGTTATTGAACTGGTTGGCTCCGAATGTTGCCAGGGCGAAACGTGTGCCGCCTAGCCCGATGGAGACGAGAGCCAATGCTGCAAACAAAACCGCATATTGGCTTCTTGATGGGGTGGCACAAACACTTGAGCCTGTTTCACAGTCGGGAGGCCTCAAGCCGTCAAGTGTAACAGTTAGCAGCAGAAGAATTAGGCCCTGTGCGTTTCAAAAGGCAGTAACTCTGGTCACATAAAAAGAACAGGGATATATGTCCACTTTATATGTATTTGTGTGTGAATGTGTGTGTGTGTACCAGAAAAGAGATGAGAGAGGAGATCCAGATGACAGAGAAACAGCCGAGAAATGAATCAGCAAGAATGGCAGCAATGACTGGGAAGAAGTTGGAGCAGCCACAGGCAACATTGAAGATTTGGGCAGCATTGATGCTCTTGATGTTGAATTCTTGGATCAAGAATACTATTAGGTTGTTTATCCACCCGCCTGCGGCCAATGTCATTCCGGCGACGCTTGCTGCTTCCAATGCACCAAAATGAGAACTGCAGCATGTTACTATGATAGAAAACAATGGCAAAACTTCCCTTTTGTGTGTGTGATTGTGTGAGAAGAGTAGATAGCACAGACCTAAGATGAAGGGGGCGGTGATCCAGCCGCCGCCTCGTCGCCGGTCTACAGTGGGTGGTGGCGGTGCTTCTCCATCGCCGGAGAGTGAAGTGTTTCCACCAGCTTGCAAAGCAGCCATATGTATATATATGTTCGTGTACTGTTGAGGCCCCTCCTGGTGCTTTTATATATAATCGGCTAACCAGTTGGAATACTCTCTTATAAGTGTAAAATTTTATAGGCATAGCGTGTGTATAAAGCGAAATATAAAATCAATAAATAGTTAAAAAAAATAATTATATTTACACTAATGATTTACTGTCTATTTCTACAAATTATTCATATTTTTTGCGTAATTACATAAACCACTCCCGTCGGAAATAAGAGAAAGTTTGTGTAATGATTAAGACATATGTGGGGTATATGTGTGATTTTAAACAAAAAAAAAAGGATAATTTGTGTAAATAATGTTAACATTGTTTTATAGATGTATCTATAATATTTTAAAAAATATGAATAATTTATATAAATAGACCGTATGCGAATAAGTGTAATTTTACTTTTCATTTTATTTTTTCGATTAATGTCAAAAGAGCTATATAAATGGTATAGGATTGGGCTTGTTTGAATATTATTTTAGAAGTATTTTATATTAGTTACTAATCATAATTTTGTGAAAGGCTAAATTACATTTTGGTCCTATAAAGAAGACACATTTATTTAGTAGTTCCACACATTATGGGATTTCTATTTTGATTCCATTTTGTTAAAAAAAAAATTTAAGTTAGTTCTCCGGTACTTTTACTGTCAATTTTTCACAATAGATGTGGTCAAATTTTATTCTAATTGCATTGTCTTTACATACTTAAATATTATAATTATATTTTTTGGCTTTCTGTTTGTTCAATCTTGAACAATACAATTTATATTTATATATATATTCTATTTTTTTTTTTTTCAAATGAACATGAATATGCAATTATTTTAAAATTTCATGATGGAGGCACCTCCAACAGTAATTAGACTAATGTTTGATCACTTATGCCGTTAAAAATTAATGATAAAAGTTGTGGAGGACTAATTTAAAAAAAAAACAAATATCAAAATGGGACCAGAACAGAAATCCCATAAAGCGTCGAACTAATAAAAAATTGTACTTTTTTATGGAACCAAAAAGATAATTTTGCCTTTTGTGAAATTAAAAGTTGCTACACGTGATTTATATTTGCAATATGATTCTTTATTTCTAGAATAATAAGAAATAAAAATGTATTTCGTGTTATGTGCACCACTATAAATCCTAAGTCAAAAGATTTTCGTGGTGCGAAGTGACATAAAATTTTCATGTGTCAATCATTCAGTTCAGGATTAATACTTGATGCATGGTTTAATACCAATTTTGAATGAATTTTTGAATTTTCTATTATAAAATTCATATCATATTTTATATACATAATATGCAACTATTAAATGAAATATACAATATAACACGAATTACAATTTTAAAAAATCAACTCAATTTTGAGCTACTTTTCAGGGAATGGTTATTATTATTTTATCATGTAAATTTATAATTTCACAATTATAATAATTAATTAATATACTAACAATCAATATAAAATATAAAAAATTAAGCCTTATCAATAACAGTAACACGGTTAATGAAAGTAAATTGTCTTAATTATGATCAAAACATTTAAATTACCTTTGTACCCGGCCCAACCACATTATCTGTGTATGACCATCAGAAATTTAAGGGTTAAATACAATTTACCCCATGTGTTAATGGAAAAAAGCCAAAAAGTCCCTGTAAAAAAGTAAAGAACCATTTACTCATTTTTTAAATTATAGGGGGTAAATTGTACTTTATTTTTTTATAGGAATTTTTTTGCATTTTTTATTAATATAGAGGAGTAAATTATATTTAACCCAAAAATTAAGGTAGATTTTGGTGCAATTTAAAAGGCGTGGGTGAGACGTAACTCAAAATATGCAAAATCGTTGATTTCATATAATTATACGTTTTGAGCCTTAAGTTCCACGTTTTCTACTTTATTTATCTTTCTTCATAACTAATCAATGCTATAATGATGAGGATGGAAAAGATCATGGCTGCCTATATGTATAGATATATATTTACTGCAAAACATATATTGTGAATTCGAGGAATTTTAATTAAAAGCTAAAAATTGTGTCTCCTATGTTTTAATTTCATTGGATTTTTAAGTAGCTAATAATTTTGAAATATTTAATTGTTGGCGAATATGTTTCACTTTTTGTACATGAATGCGACTGATGGAGTCACATTAGTCTTTTTGCTTTTTTTCTTTCCTCAATTTTATCGCAGCCATTTTCATCCCTCGTTATTAATTAATTTTATTTAAGACGAAAACGAATACTAATTATGCTTCTCGATAGATGGTTTGGAAGGGGAAGCTTGCCTCAACCTCAGAAAATCAAGATCTAATAAATCTATTGTGGTGATAATATTATATTACCGTGACTATTATGTACGTAATTATCTGATATATTTGTAATTGAGAGTTTTGAAGAACATAAATCAGGAAAAATATTTGGTTACTTTTAATTAATTTGATAGCTTGCTAACCATATATATTTTCATATTGAATATCTTGATACGTGGTGTCCGATGAAGAAAGTCTACCAAAATTAGGGTCGATACCTCTACTTTGAACTATGATCTTATATATATGCATATAATTTGAATAAACCTCAAGGAAGATGTGTATACTCTATAATGAAGAGAGAAAAAGAATAATCATTTTATCAAGAACGTAAGGGTTTTTTAACTATATTACTACTAGAGGAAATAAATGTGTAAAAACTTTCAAACTTGATGAAATTTATATATAATTAGATCAAATATCACTCGAAATCACAGTAACTATCCATAATAATTATGTTACGTCGGATCTAATATATATATATATATATATATATATATATATATATTCGCTGCATTTCATCATTGACACTTTTTCAATTGTCGCTAGTCTTTCTTAAGTTAATTTATGATCATCTAATAACAACTTATTGATCCAATCATAATTGAAGAAGTAATATGATGCAAATAGCATTAAAAAATACAAATATACAATGCAAAGATTCTTTCTGTGTCATAATTAATTGCAAGAAAGTCCTTTCACAAAATATCAACTTCCACTACTTACAATATAAATTGTACAAGGAACAAAAATAGCTTAATGAAGATCTTTTGACTTTAGAAGGCCCAGAAAATGGTAGGAACATATTCTTGTTCAATATTTTGTATTAATTCAAGAATTAAATAATCTCATAATATAAAGTATTTTTGGGCTTTGGTCTTGGAAATGTATGACTAATATAAAAAGCTTGCATTATAAATAAGAGGATCCTAAGCATGTTGTTTAAGCACTAGCTACAAGGGGCTTCAGCAGCACAAGAACACATATGGCGGCTGCTTTGCATGCTGGTGGAAGCACCTCAGCCTCCGGTGACGGAGAAGCACCGCCACCACCCACCGCAGGCCGGCGACGAGGCGGCTGGATCACCACCCCATTCATAATAGGTGTCTGATCTCTACTTTACACCACACATACACAAGGGAAGTTTTACTTGTGTGTTGTATCATGGTAATATGCATGGTGCAATGTTGATTAGTGCATCTGATGCAGCAAGTGTTGCTGGACTGACACTAGCTGCAGGCGGGTGGATGAACAACCTAATAGTGTTCTTGATCCAAGAATTCAACATCAAGAGCATCAATGCTGCCCAAATCAGCACTGTTGTCTTTGGCTGCTCCAACTTTTTTCCTGTCTTAGCTGCCATTCTTGCTGATTCATTTCTCGGCTGTTTCTCCGTCATCTGGATCTCCTCTCTCATCTCTCTTCTGGTACATACATATATATACAATAAAACAAAGTGAAGATATATGCTTATGTTTTTCTGTGACCGAAGTTATTGCCTTTTGAAAAGCACAGGGCCTAATTCTTCTGGTGCTAACTGTGACCGTTGATGGCTTGAGGCCACCTGATTGTGAAACTGGCTCAAGTTTCTGTGCCAACCCATCAAGAATCCAATACGCGATTTTGTTTGCAGCTTTGGCTCTCGTCTCCATGGGGCTAGGCGGCACACGCTTCACCCTAACAACAATTGGAGCCAACCAGTTCAATAGACTCAAGCACCAGACCACTTATTTTAATCTGTACTTCTTCACCTTGTATTTTTCTTCTTTTATCTCCGCCACTGGCATCGTGTATGTTGAAGACAATTTGAGCTGGGTTTGGGGCTACGGTATATGCATAGCTGGAAACATGATGGGATTAGCCATGTTCTTGGCTGGGAGCCGGTTTTACTATCGTGACAAGCCACAGGGGAGTCCATTTATGAGCTTGGCACGTGTGGTTGTTGCTTGCGTTAGGAAAAGGAATGCTGGTGTCTCTTCTGAAAGCGCAAATTATTACTATGGAGATGCTGACGGAGTTAAAGGAGCGGTTGAAGAGGCACCAACAAAAAGCTTCCGGTAAAAATTCATTATCTTTCATGGTGATGTAGAGGATTAGTCTTATTTACTCGATCATTTTATTACGAGTTCAGTATTTTATTTTTTTGCTTAAGTCGTCTCTATTCTTGGATGTATCTATCATCATTTTGCTGCATTTTCGCTTATGCATAATTGTTTTGCTCTGCACTACAGCATCTAATCAATCATTTAGTGAGCATCCATACCAATTCATTTCAACTTTATTCTCAGGTGTGATCAGATTCTCTCTATATATCTTGTGTTATCAGAGTTGGCATTCAAACAACGAATAATACAAACGAGGCTTAATTTATCAATTACTGATGGTCCACTTTTGGTGTTATCTGTCCTTTGCTTCATGAATGGTGAAAAGGGATTGGACTGTTTCGGAATGGAATCCTGACTTAACAACTTGAAAAGAATCTCCAAAAGTTTCAGCAGAAAACAAAATGCACTTTCTAATTTCTATGTTCTGAAATCTAATAGGCATCTTTTTTTGCATTATTCTTGTCAACTCCAGCTTGTTGCAGGTTGTAAACACTGTACACGGAGTCGAGCTTTAAGAATTAAAATTTGGCTTTCTCATTCAACATGGAACCTGCAGCGGTCGTATATAAGTCTATCTGAAGCAAGTTCGAATAAACTAGTGTTATACTGAGCTCAACCCTTTACTGGTTAAGACTGGAAACGAGCAGAGCTTAGACGAAAAGGTCCAAATAGCTGGAGAAGATCTATTTATTCAACTTTGTGGCTTATTATTTCCATCACTTGCATTGATCTTTTAGTCGCCAGCATATAATAGTATTGGCCTAAACATCAAGCAAAATAAACATTGGAGGTCAAACAGGAGGATGATAAATATGTTATATTCTTGAATTTCTTCTTATGATATATATGTGCAGGATACTGAATCGAGCTGCTCTAAAGACTGAAGGAGACGTCCTGCCGAACGGCTCGATTTCAAAACCGTGGAAACTATGCACTGTCCAACAAGTAGAAGACCTCAAAAGTCTTATCAGAATCCTCCCGTTATGGTCAAGCAGCATTCTCCTATCCACCCCAATTGGAATTCAAGGCAGCCTCACAGTTCTCCAAGCTCTAACCACCAACCGCCACCTCAGCCACCGTTTCCAAATCCCAGCAGGCTCCATGACAGTCTTCACATTGATCTCCACTGCAGTTTCCCTCACTCTATTTGATCACTTTCTTTGGCCCATGTGGAAGAGAGTGGCTGGCAAGAACCCAACCTCGTTGCAGCAAATAGGCGTCGGCCACGTCTTCAACATCACCAGCATGGCGGTTTCAGCAATCGTTGAGTTGAAAAGGCGGGCTGCTGCCACATCCCACCACCTCCAAGGCGGGCTGATGTCAATTTTATGGTTGGTTCCACAAATGGTAATAGTTGGTATTGGAGAGGCATTTCATTTTCCAGGGCAAGTGGCACTGTACTATCAGGAGTTTCCAACTTGTCTTAAGAGCATGGCTACTGCCCTGGTGGCAATGCAGATTGGTGTGGCCTATTACTTGAGCACGGCTGTGGTTGACTTTGTTAGAAGAGTGACAGAGTGGTTGCCTGATGATATTGATGATGGGAGGGTAGATAATGTGTATTGGTTGCTGGTGGTGATTGGGGTTTTCAACTTTGGTTATTATCTTGTGTGTTCTTGGTTGTATAAGTACAAAAATGTTCATCAGAGTGTTTCTGAATCATGAATGAAGTTGATCATCAACTATATGTAAAAAGACAGAGTGTTGGTTTTGTGTTTTGTAGGGTTACTTAAGTTGTGATAGTGGAGATGATTTTGTACTTATATATTTTATCTTCTTTGGAGGTTTATCTGAAGTTGTATTAAGTACAAAGAAGTTGTGGAGGGATTCTGATATTGGAAGAAGTTGATCATGAACTCCATAGTGTTTGGCAGCATTGGGAGGTTTGGCAGCATATGAATGTGTCATTAGCAAAGAGCAAAAATGTAACAATTTTTGTGCTTCCCTACATATCATCACCCCCTCAACCATCACATTTTGATTCGGCATGCTATAATAGTTTACTGAGCGCCTCTATACACAACAAAAACAAATAAACTGATAGAGGATCTTCAGCCACTATGGGGTGTTAGAAAACCGAAGACATTGTTCACAAGTAAGAGAAAATGCTAAGTATTGAGTTGATGTGTCATTCAAAATGATAAAGTGTTTTGTGGCATGTCAGTCGAGTTAGTTAAGTCACCAGCGATTGATCATGGGCCTAGGCCAGCAAATCCACATTGTAGTGTGTATCAGCGTTTGCTCTCCTTGGACTCGTCCACTTAGGCCTGCTGAATTTTCTTAATTGGGTTTGAACTTTGAAGTGTTTGATCGATTGGACTGAATAATAGTATTCTACCGAATCACAAGAAAAATGAGTGTAATTATCTTTCTTAAAGCCATTTTCAAACCTTTTGTTTTTAAATAGCTCTTCTCGTGGACATCCATGACTCGACTTCCTATTTTAAAAAATATTTTTTTTTGTGAAGTCATGGACATTGACATATTTATGTTATATAAATTATTTTTATATTTTTATTTTTTCATAATATAAAAATAATTAAACCCTATAAAAAAGTATGTTTAATTTCTATTTTTGTCCCATAGAATTTGGTTAATTCATTTAGCAAAACAAAATAAATTGAAAGAGATACACAAAACTAAAGGGCAAATTTTATAAAATTTACTAAAGAACTTCCACTTTAGACAAGAAAACACTCCGTGTTTATAATTAGTAGATATCTATACTGTCTATTTATACTAATATAAATTTTATCTCATAATCAACAATTAATGAAATAATAATATCAATTTTTTGTTTGTATTTATTTATTTTTTAAATCCGATATATTAATTTATATATTTTATTTCTACTTATAACATATTTTAAAATATAAATAATTATTAGCTTTAGTACCTTGAGAAAGACCTATAGCAAAGGTCGATGTGTCAGGAAAGATTGCAAATTGCCCGGAGGCACGGGAAGAGCCATCGGCTAGTGGTATTTCTATCACAAGCGTTTCCTTTGTATTTCTGTAACCAAGAAAATGACGTCGTCTCCACTTTGTTTCTCTTTTCTAAGGTGGGTTGGTTTACGAAGACTACTACCCCCTTTTGCTAGTTCCAATATCCGGTGGGTGCCCTCATATGATGTGAAAATTGTTAATGAAGTAATAGAAATAATCTCCACAGAGCAACTCAGGGGGGAGGGAACAATTTTTTGCAAATTTATTTTCCAGGAAGGTGATGACCATATATCATTGATTGCTAACAACAATGTCAAAAAACCAACACATCCATCAAAAGAAGCACAAAACAGATCAACAGATCCACCAAGTTTTGTAAACATAAATTCTGAGAAATAGGCCAGGCCATCATTCTTCACTTCATGTGCACCACCCTCTACCTTAGGCATCAGCAAAACTGCAAATGTATAGTAACATTTAAGTGAAATCCTCATACACAAAAACTAATACAAAAGATGGTTGCCATCATCAGCAGACGGAGCAAAAATACAAGAGCCTTACCCCAACTCAGAGAGCTTCAAGTGAGCCTCTGCGTAATCTGCGAAGAAGGCATCCTCATCCTAACCAAAAACACAACCATTAGTTGGTACAGGAACAGCTTATGAAATACAATCGGCACACACACAGCGGAGGAGATCCACTCACCGCAGCATATTTCTCGACGAACGGGCGGAAGGCAGGGTCGGAAAGGAGAGCTTTGTCTGATGGCAACTGCAGAAGCCCTTCTTTCTCTCCACTTAGAAGCTCCCTGTTCACAATCAGAAGCAACAGATGAGGCTTAGCAGTAATATAAAAGCACCAGCATTTCCAATAAGAAAATACGAGGTTGGTAGATGTCTTTTACTTGAAGTAAGAGTTGTCAAAGATAAGAGGGTTTGCAGTCCATGGTCCCTCAAATCCAGAACGTTCCTTGTGGCATCTTCCCTGCACGATAGAGCAAAAGATTATGTTGCCAGCCTGAAACTTCTCCTATCTAGGAAAGGGGAAAAAATAGCTAATACACACCAGGGTGTGACCACCAGACAGCGCAACAATATCCTGGTCGGTCAGACCCATTTGTTTCACAAAAACATCCCTCAGGTGGTCAGATCCTGTAATAATGGATAACAGTTAGACTCAAGAAACCCTTCCCATTAATAAGCAAAAGGTATATCATCTTACATATTTGCTTAAGGTTAAATCATGTTTCTACCTAATTATCACAAAATTTCCAAAATATAGAATTTTTTAACTTACCCTTGGTAGCATCAGGCAAGCGACCCTCAACAGGTGGCTCCTCCTTGTCCTGAGATTTTAAATCATGAACCCACTCAGATATCGCACTTAAAAAAACAATCAAGCAAATAGCATCTTGTCACAAGGACCATGAACAAGGAGTGCTAGTATAAATTGCAGATTACTTCAAGACAAACTGTGCGACCCAGTTCCGACAATAATTAACCTCTAACTTTCAAAGAGTTGGACACGCGCAACTGATGCAAAAAGCAAGACGTTCCCGATATATACATCTAGGAAATCCAGATTTCTTTTATAACCCTAAGTGCCGTACAGACGCACAGATCATACTTCTACAGTGTTGGTGTAAATTTTGGTCACATCGCTCCAACTGCTCTACGAGAGCGTATACCACTTTAGACCCAAACATATATTTCAGCTTTTGGTTATACGATCAAGTAAATAGAATGTCTAAACATGTACTAAAGGATGCACCCGATAATTCAAGATGAAGAAATTTCACTAACCGGCCTTCCTGGGTGGAATGGAACTTCAGGTCCTCCAGTAACTTCAACGGCGACAACTCCAGCCAACTAAAGTCAATGAAAGACATGAAAATGTTCAAATTTCTAACAACTAATGTACTGAGCCAAATTCAAATACATAAAACTTTAAGAAAAACTACCTGATAGAAGTCAGCATGAGTAAGGGTGGGAATTGCTCCCTGATGGGTTGCAAGAGCCTGAGAGAAATGTCAAGACCATTGTTGGCAGCATGCCCCTGCTCAGCCTTGAATCTCATGGTACCAAAAGGACCACCAGTCTTGCTGCACTGTTCGAACGTACCAGCAGAGTGCCAACTACAATCACAGAGTACCAAAGTTTGATGATAAATAACATATTACAAACACTTGGATATTGGGATAATCTCAAAAGTTGGATTTAGTTGAAGAGCTGGGAAATATTAGGCTAGCACACATTCACAGATGCACACACAATGCCATCTATCCATCTCCGTATTACGAACAACAATAATTTTACATGCCATTTTACAGTCCAGCAAATACTTATTTCTGGGATTTGTAACACATTAACTCAACTTCACATTTGTACTACTCCCGAAATACAAAAAAGCAAAAAACAAACAATTAAACTCCAAGTAACCCGGGTATCTACTCCCATGCTTTTTACATTGTATAACTTGTATTTTTCTCTCTTTTATTCTCCATCTTCGGAATCTCTGCCTTCTATCATCAAACTTGTCATGACCGTCTTTCCATCTTTTATATATTTGTTTTGATTTATTCAAGTAAATTCTGTTTTCAACGATTAACATCAATAAAAAATTTCAATAAATATTTTAAAGTAGAAAATTCAAGTCAAAAATCAAATAATTATATTTTTTAATTAATTATGCAAACTACATACAAAGTAGTTCCAATAATAAACCAGTCAAGGATTCCTTACTTCCCAGAAAATTAGTATATCAACCCAAAATTCTCTCAAATCCTAAACCGATTATACCAGAAAGTCAAAACCATAAAACGACAGAATTACTAGAGTATCATACACCTAAATCTAAATCTAGAAACTATTGAATGCTAAAAACAGAACAAAAAAAATTAGAATAAAACATACGCAAGGCGGAGCATGATAGGAGCGCAGTTCTTCTCAGCGATCAAACCCCTGAGCTTCTTCTTGCATTTGTCAACGGCCTTCAGGTACTCCTCACTCACGGTTGGATAGTTCTTCACCATTTTCACTGTTACCTACAATCATAATCATTCCATCAACACAAAAACAAGAAAATCAATCACATTCTCACATATATGGCCACTTAAACGACAGAAATGAAGGAATCTGATCTCCTCCATCATCAGAAACACATAAAGAAACCGCAACAGATCACACACGCACACAAAGTCAACGATGGCAAAGTAGTTCAAATCGACACCGATCGGGAGTAAAATCCAAAAAAACACAGTTACTGATCGAGGAAATATCGAGTCCACTGACCCGAAAATACAGAGAGAGACGAAACGCTTAATCCCTAGAAATGAGAGTGTGGGGAGCACAAGCAGCGAGCTGGGGAGGTAGTGAAAAAGGGTGCGATATTTATAGATATAGTGGGGGGAAGTTTCTAGAATATAAAATTGCAGCCCTGTGATGGTGAAGATCGTGCGGCTGGCGTTGCGCATGGGGATGGACGGCTGAGATTGGTCCGGATAAACGGTTGGCGTTTTAGTGGTAGGTGAGGAATTTAGAAAAATGAGTGATGTTGGGGTGGAACAGAGCGAAGCCATGAAGATGGACTTTTTGGTCGTATTATTTTTGGATTGAAATGACGAAAATGTCCTTTTGCCTTTTTTATAGGGGTTAAGGAGTTTCTATCTTGTGTGGCATGTTCCATGCTCAAATGGCAGAGGTTGTGTCCGCCACGAACTGTTGATCTTAGACTAATAATATGTAGTACACCCTACACGTGTACATAAAATTTTAAAAATTATCTTTAAAAAATATATTTACATAATCTTTTATCTGTTTTTATAGAAAAAATAATAATGATTTATACACAACATGAGAAGAATAATTATAGAAAAATTAAAAAGACAATAAATTCAAGTTACACTTAGACCCGTCAATAATTAGAACAACTTTGAAGCCGCTTAAGACGAATCTTGATATTTTAGATCAAAAAGTGTGCCAAATTTAATTATTTTTTTTTTAATATCATTGTATATATAAAATAAATATGTGCATGTTTTAGTTATACTTACATATAATACTAAACATCAATACTTTAACCTTTTACAGATTAAAACAATAACAAATAATTTACACTTTATAAATAAAATATATTTCAAAAAATATATATTTAAAATCATGCACGTATAAACCCATAAAAATATGTTTTTGAATAATATTATTTGTACATATTTATAAAGTATTAAAATCTTAAAAATATATTTCTTTTTTTTTTTGAATAATATGAAAATCCTAAATCTGGTTGACTTTCCCAGATCTAAGCTATAGGGGGTATTGAGTCCTAAAAAAATGTAGAGGCATCAGGATCAGGTCTTGAATATTGAGGTGTAAAGCGGGGGATCGGAGGGCAAGATAGGGAAGTGGAATGAAGCATTGAAAGGGGAAGTGTGAACGCGAGGAGTTGGATGGAGATTCCATTCCATGTGCGGGGTGCAATTTCAATAAACGAGCGTATACAAATAGAAAAGTGGAAGGAATCAGGCTGCATCGTGCAACAGCACACCCACCAGTCACCTCAGTCCCCCATTCCTTTGATTCGTACGACGTCTGCGGAATGGGAAAGCAGCATATGCCCCACCCCCACCCCCACGCCTATTCCCATTTCTTTTTATTTTAGGGTTAAAATACTTTGGCAATTATCAGAATAAAAAATTGTCATTTTTAATTTCTATTCACAATTTTCAAGGCCTCCGTTCCTTATTACACTTATTTTTAAAAAAATTGTGATACTTATATGAAGTCAAATGTAAAATATATCTCGATTCATAGGCCGCATGGAGGGTAGGGTTGTGCACTATTTCATTCCCCAATTGAGAAATTTTCGAAATTTTGATTTGATACTCGATTTAGTATTATGTTACTTTAAAAAAAAAATGGTAATTCGATTGCTTTTGAATTTTTGCTCGTAGAAACTAAAATCGACATCATACCCATTTTTTAAAATAAATGTATATTGTATTATGATTTTTAAATATAATAAACTTAATTTTGTCTAGTTTTAAATATAATTAGCTTACTTGGTAAATACTAGTTTTATTTATTTTTAAATTTAATTACTAATTTTATTTAGTTTTGATTTTTAATTTTAATAGAACTTTTATGGCAAACACAAATAGAATTGGCAAAGTGTGGGGCCTACTTCACAAAAAATGCATAATACGTTGTAACTTAAAAAAAAACATATGGCAGATTATAGGGGCATTGTTGTGATTTTAAATTTATTCTTTTAAAAAAGTTAATTAATTAATTACATAGTACATCGTGATGATTATAATAACTCATCAACAACTCCACTAACAATCAACCTTTTAACAATTGATAGCAAACAAAGTATTAAAATAAACATCCGTGCAGTGTGTCCTCCATAACCTTAAATTGATTATTACCATAATTTCAATTCAATTTAGAGATACAAATAGTTGAATTTTGAGAGGATGTTTACATTGTATATGGGATAAATGGGCCAATTAAATTATTTGTAAGATCTTATAATTTAATAAAATTTATTTAATATTGATTACGATAGGTTAAATGATGAAAATTTGATATAAATATTGTCTAAAAATATGATTGTGTTTACTTTGTCAAGTAATTTCTTTATAAATGAGTGTAATTAAATCTACGAACTTTGAACGCATGCATTTCTAGGGGTATTATGGGCATTTCATATACTCTAAAAAAATAGAAAATTGGGTTGCATTGAATAATTCGACCCCCCATCCCCAGATCGATTACTTATCTGGCTCAATCCCTCGTAATTATAAGCTCAAACTTGGGATGAAAGTGTATTATAAGCTCAAATTATATTTATCAGCAAATGTAAAATGGCCCTAAATTTGTATGGATATAATTCATATTATTAACACTACAACATTACATGTGTAGAATATTATTTCTACTGCATAGTAGGTCTTGTTTCTACTGTATAGTATGTATTGTCTACTGTAATAATAGATGTTGGTTAGATTTAGTTATTCAATATTATTAATCAGGATATGATTGTTGTAATAGTCCTTGTTCGACAATAATTATTGTAACCGATTTATTTTAATTAATAATAACTCATCGTTTTTACTTAAAAAAAAAAAAAAACACTACAACATTTGTATATATAAATTTTACAATGAGTTTTATTAAATGATAATATTATAAGCCATAAAACATAGTACTTATGCCATAGTATACTAATAGAATCAATCATTCATCATGCATACAATGGCCTTCTATCAGTATATCAAACAAAAGCACTCTTATCAGTATCTGTCCTATCACCAATTTCAATACAGATTATTGATTAGATATTTGCAAAACATAGCCTGTTTACATTGAATCGTTTAACTACTACAAATAGACAAAAATATGATGGTGACATACCAAAATAGGCATATATTTAGCAGCATATTCCATATGAATTTGACCTATAAATATTTTGATATTTAAATAACTCTGATTAAATTTAACGTTGTAACACAAAAATCTGTGTATGTAAAAGATAATGAGATAAGAAAATTATTATAATTGAATTTCAATTGTGGATTTTAGGGGTACAAATCCCTATTTCATTCTCCATTTCTTTAATTAAAATTTTGATTGTGAATTTTCAATAACATTGATTCGAGGTTTTTTAATTTATTTTTTAATTAGATTATGCATGTAACTTTCAAAACAATAATTTTGATTTGAATATTAAGGGATCAATACTTCAATCATTTGACAAGGTTATCAATAATATTTTAGCCTAGTGATCAAGACTGGGGTCTCGTGAACAAGTTTGAATCATTTTATGTGGGTTTATTATAATTTATTTATTTGTTCTTTGTTATATCTATGTATTGTTCGAACCGATTGATTATTCAATTTTAGGTTTTATGGCTAGGTTGCACGTTGTTCTTACGTGCATATAATAAATAAATTAAAAAAAAAAGAAAGAAATATAAACTTACTTAGGAGAATTACCAACACAACAACAAAAATAGTGTCGCCGTGTTATAAACCGTTGCTTATAACTTATAAATGAAAAAAAAAACCTTTATTTTTTATATTACTAGCCTTTGTGGGACGTTGTTTCTACTCCACGTGCATGTAATAAATAATATTTTACGTTTTAAAATATAAATTGAATAAGAGTTATAAAACATATACATCAACACAATATATATATATATATATATAATATGTATAAATTCATTTGAAGTTACTCTTCTAAATTTTTCCCTTAAATTCAAATACAACATAAGAAAATATTTTAGTCATGAATATGATTATCTTGCATATTCAAGAAATTTAAACTAAATAAACAACGGTATTAGAGAAAAATCAAATAATTATTTTTATATGGTCGAAATAAAATAACCAAACTTTAATATAGAAAGCACATCTAGGCATTTCTTTTATTAGGAGATATAGGATTGTAGGACCTAATATTAAATACAGATTTTAGTCGGTATTAGATGGAATTCAAATGACATTTTTACTTTTTGTTTGATAATTTGCTAGAATATTAGTTAATATATTAATAATGTTTTTATTACCACCATTGTTATAAGGGATTGAAGTTTTTGACAAATTTGACGGTAGGGCATTTGAAAACAAGTTGTTAAATATTTAATGCAGTAGATAATTCTAAATAAAATTCTTAAAAAATTAAATAGTACGAACAATTAACTAACAAAAATAGAACATACATGTGAAAATGTGTAAAAGAGACTAACTTTTAATCCAACATCAAACTAATTCACCCTCATCATCCTCTTTTGCATCGTGGTATTCATTTAAAATATTATAATATATAGTTTTTAATTGTTTGTAGATTACAACAGATATATTATTTTAGTCATGAGTTGTGGTGTGGCCCCACACAAATCACATCAGCATCACATTGGCTATGGCATTTGGGAGTACGCCAAAACCGGCGCACTCAATCAGCTCCGCCTTAGTTATTATAGAGTGTGGAGTAGTGAGTAGGCCTCAACTTCATACTCGTCCCTGATTGGACCAAGCGTCGGAACACCATGATGGGGCGTGTGCTCCCCCACACACACGACGGCGCGATAATATGAATCCGCATGTGATTGCAACCCTCATTTAAATACTGAAACATTATGATATTTTTTTTAATGTTTATATGTATTTATCAATTGTTCTAACGTAACAATACCATGTTTATATTTACTTTTCGAAAATATTTTTTTTATCATTTTTAATACTTACTTTTAAATATTTTTAACACGAATCATCGTATTATCAAAAGAAATTAAGTAGATATCAAAACTAAATCGATTGATTTGGCTTCGTGTTTTGTATGTCATTTTGACGCATCAAAATTTTTATTTATCAACATTTAATTTGATTTAATTTATTGAATGGACATCCTTAACATTGTGTATGCTAACCATCTAGATATTAAAAGATATTTTTATTCTAATTAGGTTTAACTACATCAAATTAATTAAATAGAACAAATATCGATGTATTTATGATGAGTTTATTTAAATTGTTTATAAATCACGTAATAAATATAATATATTCACAATTAAATTACGTTCTATTGAAGTTCAATTTACATAAACTTTTTCTAAATCAAATATTAGAATTTTAATATAGTTATTATTCACTAAAAACTAAAAATAGTTGAAGCAATTTTGGATGAGCTTATAATTTTTTTAAAATACTTCATATGATATGTGAGAACTTATAAAGTATTGAATATATATATATATATATATATATATATATATATATATATATATAGCTTATCAACTCCTAAGAAAAAAAAGAGGTTCTCAACTTATTTTCATAACTTTAACATACTCCTCCAGTTTTGATTATAACAATTAAGATAAATTATATCTAATTCCTCTAGAATTTGGCACACTTACAAAGATTTTATTATTGTTTAAAAAATTATAAATTTTTTCTGATATTTGATGAAATTATATAATTTTTGAAGAAAGTTTGAAAATATCAACTTTGCCCATGTTGTACTTTTTAAAAAAAATAAAAAATCGAATGAGGTGAATGAAATATTATAAAAAAAATATATCCACTTAGTCCATAAATTTTTTTTAGAAAATTTTACAATAAGTAAAATTATAATTCATAGTCTACATGGCATTTTAGTCAATTCACCATAAAATATAGATAAAAAAACTTAATTAAAAATAATAAATTGGGCTAATTGTTGGACGATCATTGAAATTAGTGAATATTAGTAATTTTTTAAATAATGAGGGGTATATATATTATAGCAAACATCATGAGAGCTGGTTGTAATAATAATCATACCAACAGCAAATAAGCCTTATAATTTTATTTTATCCGAATGCTTCAACAACTTATATTTAAAATAAGATCAAATTTTTTATAAACTCAAAAAACAATTGATAAAAAATATGAATTTTGAGCTCTGATTCAGAGGATAAATTAGTATCGGGTTTGGGCCCACGGTTGAAATGTAATGGATTTACGTATGTGGACTTCCTGGCCTAAAGCCCATATGGGCAGGCCCAACACGGGTAATCCAACTCTCAACACAAGAGATTCCGTGTACAGAAACACAAAATTCTCATTAAAAACAACCTTTGAATGGGGCTAAGAGGCAAATGCAGCACAGTTTTCCTTTCCCCATTTATGGCTTAATTAGGCTTTAAATTAATTAAAAATAATTATGTGACATGCTGTCTATACCTACATATAATAATATTTTTTTATATTTTAAAATATATTATAAATAAAAGTAAAATATATAAATTTATTAGTTAATGTCAAATTTGAAAAGTTAAAAAAAAAAATTGATTATCTTATCAGGTAAAGTGACAGTGTCATTAATCGCTGTTTGTAAGTGTGGGGTGGCTTTGATATATATTTATATATATAATAACATTAGAATAGATAAGAGAAACCTTTAAAACTAATTATTTCATCATTGAATACTATGTTTTGTAATTGAAATATTTTGAAGAATAAGCAATCAAGAGGTAGCATGTGACGCTCACATGTCACATGTAATGTGGGATGCAAATTCAAGTTTTAACAAAACAATCTACATTGAGAAGCTAATCAATGCTTCAAAATTAAGATCGTATGTAATCGGATTCGATCGATTTGAAATATATTTTTTAATTTAATTTAATAAATACGAATTGTTACAAAATTGAATGAAATTGTATAACTATCTAGTCGAATTGGACATTTTGGATTGATTGAGTTCAGTTTATTCAGTGGTCAAAAACGACGGCAATCGTATATCATATATGGCATGGGATGAATAATAGAGTGTTTCAGGATAAAATGACAATATCAAAAGGCCTAGCTGAGATAATAATTGAACAAATTGAGAGAATAATCGTCAGCCAAAATATTCCTTATACGTTTTCGGGGCTATATCATAAATAGTTCGGATTTTAGTTCAATAAGCATACAAGCTAGTAGCTTAATTTCTACACTATTCTTTTTATTCATTAATGCAAATTACATTTTTTGGAAGAAAAAAAAAACAATATAGTATATGAATTTGACCTAGAACTCTATTGGTGGTACGTCCATATCAACCACATAAAGCAAAGAGAAGGAGCCAAAATTAGGGCTTGAAATCTACCCTAAATTATCGAAATTGGATTTCCTACTACTTTTAGTCGGAGCTCCGTCAAGGCACCTTCATTTGACGTCTAGGTCTCGAACCCGGAACCGAACCCGAGGTCGGGAGTATAACCCGACCCAAATTGCCACGGCGTAAAAACACCCGTAATCGAACCCAACCTTCTCACTTTTCTCACTCTAATTCTCTCTCTGAATTCTCAGTCTTTGTGGCTCTCTTTCTCTCTCTATATCTGTATCTATATCTCTCTATCGCTATTCGTTTCATAATCCTCTATCTCGATCCAATCATCCGCTGTAAGTTCCTGCATCTCCAATCTCAATTCTCGGTTTAGATCCCTAAATTTATTGGAGCGATACCGAAATCAATTTCGTTCAATCATTCTGATTTTTTTTTTCGGATTCGTTGGTCGGTTTGAGTCCAATTGATGCTGTTTAGAGTTCTTTTTGGATTGGATTTTAATTTGGACTGTTAGTATGTGGAGCTCAATTTTGTTTGATTTTATGTACTGGATTTGGCTTGAATTTTTAATTGGTTTTCATTAGTTGGATTATTCAAGCTTTACTGGTCGACGGGGGCGTTTTATTAGGAAAGTTTTCTAGACCATTTAGGATAAAGGTTTTTAGGGTTTGACTTTGGATTGGGGAGGTGGAAAGTGTGTTTTTATTCCAATGTTAAGTTTGTCTTGTGGATTCTGCTTTTATGCTTTTGAATTATGATTTTTTTCTCTTTCTTTTACTAAATCTTTAATTTTGGTTGTGTTGATCTATTGTTTAGTCTGCTGGATGTGGATTGAGCTCTTCATTCTGTTGCATGATTATTTTTAGTTTAATCTACTACATATTTTAAATTATTGTTTGAATGTGAAAATATTTGTGCTTTAATTGCATTGACATCTGCTTCTTATGTGTCATTTTGTTAAGGCAACCATGAGTGACGAAGGAGAGAAGACTTGCCCCCTCTGTGCTGAAGAGATGGATTTGACAGATCAGCAGTTGAAGCCTTGCAAATGTGGTTACGAGGTGTCTAACTACTTTTCCAAATGAATTCATTGTTTATAACTCTGAAAACTTTGGTTTCTTGTCGTATGTGAGCAATGCCAATTACTTATGTTTTTAATTTCCTATTTTGATAATTATTGGAATTTGATTCCTACTTTACTAATATTTAAGCCTGGTAAAATCTCCTGGATTATTAGATTCCCTTGAACCGTTAGAGAGGAGCATGGTTATAAATGGTGCACTATGACACGTGGCACACAAGCTGATTGCCGCACCATTTTCCAAAATGGCGCTGGGCTGTCGCCAAGCGCAGCCATGGCGCCTTTTTCTGGTGCAGCAGGCACGTCATGGCGTGCCTGGATGAAGCCCAGCCTTTTAATGCTGGGCTTTCTATAGAATATAAAAAAAAGAAAATAAATGCTGAAGACATCAACAAATTTGCCTTTTTCTTTAAACCTTTGGCCCTAGTTGTTAATAGCGCACTGCGCACATATACAAAAACAAATTATATATTTCATACATCAATATATTTTACATAAAAAATTGCACAAACAATTAGGTATATACACTAGAAATTATTTTAATCATCATACCATTAAAAGTAATATGCAAAAAACAAGTCCTAGGGAAAACAAAGAGTTCAAAATATGCAAAACCATTGAACAAATCCTACATAGTCATTATAAAAATGAAAACAAACATAAAAATCCATCACTAGTAGAAGAATATCTCCTCTTCTCTGTTTTAGGAAAGGTTTAAAGCAGTAAAACCCTAATGTCTTCACTCTTCAGCCTTTTTTTGTGTAAATTTCTATAATGTTTCTTTATTATTAATTTTTTTTAAAAAGAACCTAAATTAAAAGGCTGGGCTGAAAACCCAGCCTTTATTTATGCTGGGCAAAGCCCAGTGTTTGAAAAGGCTGGGTTTCTCCCAGCGTTTTTGGCGCGCCTCTCTGCCAGAATGGCGTTGCCATTTGCGAGGGATTCACCATTATATAAAAATGGCGCTGAGGGTGCGCCATTTACAACTATGCCCTTGGCTAAAAGATTAAAAAGATATATTGGACATGCTGATTTTGGTAATATTGTTAATGGCATAAAATATATATTATTTATGCAAAATGTGCCATGCTTCAAAAAGGCGCTCTCCGCAATCTGTGTTGTCTACCGTGGCTCCAGAGCAACTTTGTGTCATGATGCGTCATGCACCTTTTAACAACTGTGGGGAGGAGTGAACAAAGAAAAGACCGGAGACAGAACTAGAAGGGGCGTCTTTTGTTGTTACATGCTTAGACTAGAAGGAGTGAATAAATTCCTTCCTTTTTTGCATGGCTTGCAGCATTGGACATAATCATTGTGGCTGTCGCATGAGATCTTCACCAGGCACGACATAATTAATAGCGTATTAACTTATTGATATATAGCTCAGAATCTTTTATGTTCAATGTTTAGAAGTGCACATTTCAGTAACGTGATTCATCTGATTGAGATGTTTGATTTTCAGAAGATATTAGTATCCATATGCTATCAAGGGAATTTCATGTAGCTAGTTCCTTGTATTTAAATTTTCTGCTTATATGGATATGTGAACGTTTACAAACGTTTTTGTTTGTAGATTTGTGTTTGGTGCTGGCATCACATTATGGATATGGCCGAGAAAGATGAGACAGAAGGGCGTTGTCCAGCATGTCGCACTCCTTATAACAAGGAAAAGATTGTTGGAACAACGGCAAGTTGTGAAAGGTAATTAATAGTTGGTGTTAAGTTGATATGTGTCAGGGAAGCTTCCACTCTCTGAACTCAAGGCTATATTTTTTGCTCTAATTATGTTTGATAATTTTAACAGGCTGGTTTCGGAGATGAATGTGGAGAAAAAGCTAAAATCACAGAAGGGAAAAAACAAAACCTCAGAAGGAAGGAAGCAACTTGCCAGTGTACGAGTTATTCAGAGGAATCTTGTTTATGTTGTGGGCTTGCCACTTAATTTTGCAGATGAGGATGTGAGTGCTTCTACTGTCTTTTACTCTTATCCTTGGCCCCTTATCTTTTTTCTTGTCTTGTTACTCACTCATTGTTGATTTTTGTCTGCAGCTACTTCAGCGTAGAGATTATTTTGGTCAGTATGGAAAGGTGCTGAAAGTTTCTATCTCGCGCACGGCAGCCGGTGCTATACAACAATTTGCAAATAGCACATGCAGTGTGTAAGTTGGTGTTTCTTGTTAAAAAAGTTTGTATTATGATACTAGAAG
Organism: Sesamum angolense; assembly: GCA_034509725.1. Lineage (NCBI taxonomy): Eukaryota > Viridiplantae > Streptophyta > Magnoliopsida > Lamiales > Pedaliaceae > Sesamum > Sesamum angolense. The sequence continues at coordinate 15,582,551 of JACGWL010000002.1, forward strand.
ATTGCTTGTTTTAAGTCCTGTGGGATTTCATTTATATTGTGACATGGATTTCATGTGTGCTTTTATTGTTGTTGTTAAAGGCACCAGGGCACAAAAGTGTCAGGAGTCATGTCACATGACACGCCTTATGCAAGCGAGACATAATCTGCAATAAATTTATTGTATAGAGGTTTTTGACAAAAGTAATACACAAATTATCAAATATAAAAGATTCAAAAAAGAGAACTTGGTTTGCACAAACTTCAGTGATTATTTATTTATATTTAATGCTTATTTCTTATATTGATCAATAACTTATTTAACCAAGTCGAACATTGATCTCAGCAAATTAAGATCTTTTTATTTGCTGTGAATTGGTCAATATTTCCACAATAATCTCACATATGTTAGAAATAATTTCAAATGTTTAAGGAAACATAAATATTTTATTACTAATTAGGTAATTACTATCTTAAAATTGGCTAGAAGCTTATGAGAAGTAGAAAAAAAGAGAGAACAAAATGGATTCATAAAAGATTGGCAAAAAGTAGAGAAGGAAAAGAATAGAAGAGAAGGGAAGGAGGAAGAAAAACAAAACAAAAAAGAAATTAGAAGACGAGAGTCAAAACTGAGCGGAAGGTATATGTGCCTGAGAGAGGAAGACTGAATTGGCTGTTGTGAGGGATTATGCTTTCTTCCCCCTCTCTTAGCAAAAGATCCAACTAATTGTCTCTCTTGAAGAGACTGCCACGGTTGTACCATCGTGCCTTGGAAAAAGGCACAGGTGAGCCCAGGCATCGACCGTAAGCAAGGCTAGTGCCAATATTGAAGAATGGTGTTGGCCTTGCACCATTTGCCATTTGCCTCATGGTCACGGTGAGCACCATTGATAACTATGGCTCCGGTAGCTTACTTTTTCCAATTTATTATAATGTAGCAGGACCAAGTGCCTCGTTTAGGGGTTGTCAGATAATTGCAGAATGAATATATGATTTATTTAAAGTGAAACATGCTGATTATTTTCTTTTTTAATTATGACTTCATGTTAAACTTGGATTGTTACGATTGATTATGTGTTACATTTTCTGAAGTATTGATACCATACCTCACGTCTTCATTCTTGTGCAGAGTGCTATATTATATATGATTGTAAATATTTTATTCATTAATTAGCAATTATTTATCTTTTGCTCATTTCTGAGTATTGTTATTTGTATTATTGATTTTTTGAATAGATACATTACATATTCAAAGGAGGAGGAAGCTGTTCGTTGTATTCAGTCGGTGCATGGATTTGTTTTGGATGGTAAAACTTTGAGGTGAGTGTTATCCTGCATTTGTGTACTATGACCTCTTTTGTGATATCAAATAGTTTTTGAAAAGCTTGTTGCAGGGCATGCTTTGGGACTACTAAATACTGTCATGCATGGCTGAGGAATGTGGTATGACTATTATACATTATAAATGACTGTCCATATTACACATGCTCAGAATTTGCACAGCATATTTGTCTATCATAGTGTTTCCTAATAAAGGATTTACCTTTGCTCCAGCCTTGCAGCAATCCGGATTGTCTTTATTTACATGAGATTGGTTCACAAGAGGACAGTTTTACTAAGGACGAGATAATATCCGCTTACACAAGGTATCTATATCAGGATATGTTCAGTTATATGATTTCCTTTTCCATCATGTATTTCTATATCAAGAACATTCAGTTATATGTCTCCCTTTTCCTCCATATGTTGATTTGAACATTGCTTTAATTTTCACATGTTGTCCACCTAAACATGCATATACACACTTTACCTAATTTGGTTAAAATGTGAGTTGTGAATGTCTCTATACTTAGATAGGCTGACCCCAAGTTTTCAGGAGCTAGTTTCATCATATCATGGATTGCTACTCTTATGCGGATGGTATCTACCCTCTAACCAGTTTTGAATCATTTTACTATTTGCTCTGAGAACACCCGTGGTATGGTCCTTTGATTTTCTGGATTCAGAGCCACCTTTTCCACTTGAAATCTTTCCTTTATTCTCTTACACAAGACTTACCTTCATTGTATTGCTTGTTTCTGTCCCCAGTAATGAGTTTTCATTGTATTTTCATGTCCTGAGATGGTAAGTGAAGGTCTGCAGAACCGTTGCTTCCATTTCTTTTGGGGGGGGGGGGGGGGGGTTGTTGAGAAATTGTACTGTTTTTGGAGGCAGGGGCAACCCTGCCTATACATCAGAAACATTCTTTGATTGCTGTATCCTGTGGTGCCGAGCCCTTTGGGGGTGGGGTGTTACATGTGCAAGCATCTTAAGCTGCAGTTTTCATGACGTCTTTTTAGCAGCTAATTTATGTTCTCCAGAAGTAGGGTCATATGGGAACCTGTTGTGATCCTATTATGCAGTGGTTAATACTTTTTCCGTTTTCTTTGGGTCTGGAATACTTTTTCGATCTTCTATAATTGCTTCTGAAGTATCTGATCCACTTATATAATGGTTGGAAAGGAGTAGAGTTCAACAAATTACTGGTTCCTCAAATAGTACACAACGGCGTTCAGGAAATGTGTTACCTCCACCAGCTGATGAATACTGCAATAACACCTCCGCTTCTTCAGGGAAACCTATAACTAAAACTGCTGTAAATACAAATGTAAGATTTTCTTGTTTCTTGCCTTAAACCCCCAGATCACTTGTCTTTTCCAACTAATGGTGGTTCCTCGCTAAGTTTATTTTATATTCAGTTTTCTGCTTTTTGTAACAGTTGCATTTCACATGAATATGCTGCATTGAGCTCCTTGGTCCTCTGCTTAAATCAATTAGAGATATTGGCGTTACGTTCTCTTAGGAAAATATCTGTTATGCAATTGATGTGGTGATGATTGTGTTAATTGGCAGCTCATTCTGCCATATTGCTTGGTCTGGTTCCTTTGGCAATCGTCACATAAATTGCCGCTGCTGAAATACCCTACACCTTTTTCTCTTTCTAATATAATTTCTATTACCTTGAAGCAGAATACAGTGCTCAGTGCAAGAGTATCTCCACCAAATAGCAGCTCTGGTAGATCTGCTGCTCTTCCTGCTGGAGCCTCATGGTGTGCTATAATCAAGCTGTAGTTTATTCCTAATTATATTGGCTGCTTTTTCTGACTGTTGATTGTCTTGATCAGGGGAACTCGTGCTTCCAATAATCATCCTTTAGCTACAAGTGTGCAATGTTCCAGTGGACCACTTAAACAGAAACCAGGCGTGTCTAGTGGACCAGTTGCTTGTTCTATTGCTGTTGCAAGCCCAATACAGCTTTCTTCGTCCCATAGTGATACTGGAAAGACGAGGGTTTCAAATGAAGAAAACACCACTTCTCAAAGTAAAACTAAAGCAGAAACCTTAGAACCAGGAAAGAATGAATCTAGCACAGACAGGAGAACGATTGTTTCTGAGAGTTCCGTTGCATCTGTACAGCCTGTGACTTTGCCAATAAATAGACATCCCCATAGCCAACCTACAACCAATGCACCACCTATTAGTACAGATATTATTGATTCTTCCTTAATGCTTAGTGTACATGCTTCAGACAAGATTATATTGATGCTACGGAAGGGAATATGGAGAATATATGTTCTGATATCTCATCAATGAGCATCCATGAAAACCAAGTTTTACAGGATTCTAATGTTGGGCAGATGAGAGAATCAGCTACATCTCAGACATCTGGAACAGCTGTAAATACAACTGAGGACGTCGCAGATGTCCAGTCTGATTTTGGATTGGGAGCACCAACTCACGCAACCCAAATTGATATGCATGAAATAGATGACGATTTGTTGTCTTTTAATAACCAAAGGCTCAAGGATCCTGAAGTTGTTGGCAACAGAATACCAAATTTTGGTCATGAGTTCCATCTGTCAACGCATTCTAATGTCAGGTCTCATCAGTTCAATGGTGCTGATGATTTGGACAGGCAGGTTCTAGATAGAACTAGTAATTTGATGGCTGCAAAATCTAATCTTCCTGGTGGACATCCTGAGAGTGTGTTAAAGAGCCCTTTGGCTATTGATGTTGAGCATGCTAATCCGTTTCCTAGTAAGCTTCTAGGGAGATATGAGGGTGACGTAGCTAGTGGTGGTTTAGATATGGGAGAGAGCAGCATAATATCCAATATTTTGTCTCTGGACTTTGAATCATGGGATGAGTCATTAACTTCACCTCAGAAACTGGCTAAGTTTTTGGGTGAAACTGATAAGCAACAAGGGGCCTTTGGAGTACCAGTCTCACGGAAAAGTCAGAATAGCAGTCAATCAAGGTTTTCATTTGCTAGAGAGGAGCCCACAAGCCAAATATCTGATTTTGGACAATCTATTGATTACTTTGATAAAGGCTTTCACCAGCGTCCTTTTAGCCATGATTTCTCTAACAGCAGTCCCTTGCATATTGAGCAGCTTGTTAGCCGCAATGGTTTTCCTGTTCCTATTGGCACTGAATCAGAGAGCTTTGCAAGCAGTCATTCTCATATCTCTAATAACAAGCTCTCCCGTAAGTTTTCGCTAATTCATATTTATGAATAAATATATCTTGTCATTTTGTTTGGACATTTGAAATGTGTGAACTTATAATTCTTTTTTATTTTACACTCCCCTTATGATATGTATAATGTAGGTGTCCATTGATTATATAACTAAAACTTACAATGGGAATGAGTTCTATGCCCCTCTGCGAAGTTACTCCCTGAGAGTAGTCATGGGGCATTTCTTCAGAATCACTTATATACAATTGCTTTCTGTTTCCGTGGGTTGGGAATATAAAGGTCTTTGTAAATTGATTTATGAAATATAGCGTATTATGTGTTTGTGTATTGTCTATGGATACATCTGATCTGTTAGATGTGCCTTTAGACTGGTTTTCATCATATTATCAGAATCCATTCCTCATAAATATTCTCACTTCTTTGTGGGCTTGGGTTGGGGGGAAGGATGTCTGCATGTACTGTATTCTTTTTTCGTGTGGATCAGTAATTCACTGTTAACAGTCAATGAAGAACACATGCTACTTTTCATTATTGTTTATGGCATAGTCATCTGCCAAGTTAGCCAAACATGGATGGTAGATAGGGTGTTAAAAAGCCTTCTTCAGCAAGCTTGTAGATAGTTATACCTTGCTTGATAAAATTGGCAAACCTAAAGACAAGGAGTAATGCTTGAATGAGCCTTTTCATTTTGGGGCCAAGTTCCTCTTTATCCATATAAAATTTTTCCTAACAAAGTTGGCTAGTATGGTTAACTGATTGTTTCTCACCTCCTTCACTTGCCCAACACAAAGCTTCGACATGTCATGCTTGGCTCACCTTTGATGCCAGTCATGCTTGAATATACTTTATGTCATCACTCTTTCAATTGCTGTTGCCAGTTTTGTAAAAAGCAAATCCAGATGCCGTCTCTTTTCTTTTGGCTTCCTTTTTTTTTTTTTGCTCAATTGTTTATTTAATTTATCATCTCCTGAAACTCTGGTTTCCTATGTCTTTGAACAGTTTCTAGATCTCAGATTTCTGCTCCTCCAGGATTTTCTGTGCCTAGCAGGGCAGCACCTCCTGGCTTCACTTCTCATGAAAGGACAGAGCAAATCCTGGACACAGTTTCTGGTTAGTTCTCTATGCTGAGCTCAGTTGAGGTTTCATATTTATGTTAAAACTGAATTAGTTTTTTGAAAATCAACTATATTCTGCTTTGCAGGAAATCAGATGCTTGATGCTTCCTCTTTGTTAAGAAATCACTATCATACACCTTCAGGTGGTAATCCCATTAGTAATGGTGATATTGAGTTTATGGATCCTGCAATATTGGCAGTTGGCAAAGGGACCCTTCCAGTTGGCATCAACAGCACAGGCGTAGACTTCAGGTCAAGCTACTCTCCGCAATTGAGTACATACGGAGATGCAAGATTCCAATCGTTTTTACAAAGGTCTCTTCCTCCACATCAGAATCAAAGATTTACTGACCTGGGGGACAGCTTTTCCCCCCTTAGTGATGCTTATGGAATTCCGTCCAGGGTCATGGAGCAAACTCTAGCCAATAATCTTCCTCCATTTTCTCAGTTCACTGTGCCTCAGTCTAGGAATGGAATAACTTCTAATGGACAATGGGATGGCTGGAATGAGGTCCAAGGTGGAAATAACTTGGGTATGGCAGAACTGCTCCGGACTGAGAGATTGGGATTTAACAAGTTCTACAGTGGTTATGAAGATTCCAAGATCCGAATGCCCAGTTCAGGCAATATATACAATGGCAACTATGGGATTTAATATTAAGTGTCTCATTCGGTGGTTGGTGATGACCATAAGTGTGAAGTAGGATGGTTGTGTGTGACTTTGACAAGCCTGAATTAAGGATTCAATTGTTGGCACTCTAAAGATCCAAGAGCTGGCTCTTTCTTCACTTTAGGGAGTGACCAATAATTTTTCAGAATTTCCCGTTTGAGGATATGAGGGTGAGTCTGATTAGTCTGACATGGCTGCTTTCATGTTGGTGAAGGATCAAACCTTCTCAAACAGGGAGTCTGGAAACCAACAGGTAAACTTTGACTCACTTTTTGTCCCACCAAGTGATATACATAGGTGAATGTTATTGAATTTTGAGTTAGGCTGGTAGCAAGGAGTTGTAGAAATGAGTCCAGAAGAGGCAAAAACTGGTGCTGCCATGTTTAAAATTGGGATCTAGGAAGATGGAGAAGGTCACAATGAAAGAATGAATGCCACAATACAATTAATTTTATTGAATGTTCACTTATAATCATATGGTGATCATATTTGCAGGTGAAAGGAGCTTGAGATGAGAAGAGGGACAATGTGATATGGCTGTGCTACGAAATACTGTACATGATAACACCCATCACTTTCTAGTGTGTTGAATTGGTAGGAGGGGAGAGAATGGAGATGAATGATTGGAGATGAGGGATGACGCTTTTAGTATACTGGCTAACATGTATCATTAGATTGGCAGCAGCCAGCAGTATATTGATGTTTTGTAATTGCTAAAACATTCATTCTTATGTAAGTAGTAGTGATTGAGAGAGAGAGAGAGAGAGAGAGAGAGAGAGAGAGAGAGTAGGAGTCGTGGAAGCACTTCTTTTTTCCCTTATTGAGGTACAAAAATGAGTTGCAAACTTATATTAGCCATAAGGTGGTCCACTGATATATAATAATGAGAGTGTGAGAGTGTGTGTGTGTGTATGTGTGTTTATAATATGCTGCTGCTGCTGCTAAAAAATATTCATCTATTTCTCTCTTTCTATGTATAAATTATTCTTCTCTAGTGACTGATTATATGTATTATATAAAGCAAAGAGAAAAAAGCTCTACCTATTCCTTTAACCTCATCGTACTCTAAAAAGAAGTGAATGTATGAGAAAAATAGAAAGTATGAATTTGTGGCTTTTATCAAAATATGTGTTTGCTTGAAGTAAAATATAAAGATTTCTCAGGGTTAAAAGGTATTTCTTTTTAATTTTTTACATGCCCTTTTGGTGCATGTGTGTTTATGTTATACTTTTTGGCATACGTTGACACCTCCTAAGTTTACTCTAAATTATATAAACGTCTTCTCGTTCCTGCGAAATTCCAACTACACTTTCTGAATTTATAATAATTGTAGTTACAATTATATTTTATTTAAAGCAAAGTTGACGCTAGCACTCCTTAGGGGTGTGTTGTAATTTTACAAAAGATGGAGGAATGTTTCTGTAATTTGATCTAACATTATGTGGTGTTACTGTAATTTAGTTATTTTTCGAGAAGGCTGTACGAGGTTATACTAAAACTGTTGTGGATTATATATGTTGGATGCGCGTGTAATACACAGAATATGAAAAAGTACTAATAAGCTTATAATGTCTACGGTTCTCAACTTTTTTGCAATGTATTGGTTCCATCATGAACTATAAAAACATATTTTAAAATAAAAAAGTGTTTTTAATATTTTAAGATTCATTTAAAGGAATATTGATACTGTTTTAGTGAACAAAAATACATGTGGATAACTGAACAAAATAGGATATACAATTTTGTTTCTTAAGGTATTTATCATTAATTCATTCTTAATCTAAATATAAAGTTCACTTTTAAATTAGTCTAGTTTGGCACCCCTAATCAATTATAAGAAAATATGTTTATCGAACTCGAAATGAAAATTTAAGACTTCCAATATTTATCTGCAAACAATCACAAAATTAATCGAATAATCCGAAAAAGAAGATATCGAACATTATTAACGAAAAGAATAACTACTAAAGAAAATTGACCAAGTAAAATTAACAAATTGAAAAATAGATTTTTTTTTAAAAAAAAATCTCAAGTAAATGTATGACTATGTAGCAAGTTGCATATCAAATAAATAATTATGTAATGTAATGTAGTGTTTTTTGTATTATTGAATTTAGAATTTTCCTAAGTATTGCAAAGCACAACTGAAGACCGGCAATAGCCCCTACTCTTTTGAGGCTAACAACTATTCATTTATCTTTTATTTAGATACATACATACCAAATATACCCTTCAACACTAAATACCTCAGGTTTGATGAAGTTCATCTCCTACATTTATTTCACTTTTATCTTCTTTACAAAAAAAATAATAATAATAATAATAATAATAATAACTAGTCGATGTTCAAACTATACATGGATAATATTTATTTATTTGATTATAATTACATATTTATTATATATGAAATAAGAAAATATTAATTGAAATGCAATAGGCTATTCCTAAATTTGTTATGAACACAAAAAGCATTTTTTTTTCTTAATTGTTGTTTATTTATAAGGGTTTATTTATGCCTACATCCTGAGATCTAATCTTATTACAAGTACATTCATATTAAATAAGAAAATATAATTGCCTCTCTTGAGGTTTTGTATAACATTACGAATCCAATCGAAAAAGTGTTAAAATACTTCAAACACTCTCGTCTTTTTTTCAACGAAAAGAAAAAATATTAAATAAAAATTGATGAAGTAACCAGAGACCCCTAAATAATATTTCATACCCATTTTTTTACTTTTACTCTGCCTCTCTATATTTATATTGCCTCGCTTGTTGCCATATTGATTTGTCTTGTTTTTTTATTGCAGACAATCTTCACTTTAAAGTAGTACAATATTATCAAATAACCCGGGTTATATTACTTGAAGTAGGGCTCCAAATGGCATTTTAGTTAGAAAAAATATCGAATTATAGTTAAAATATTATGAGAAATACTTTAGAAACATTATATGTAAAATTCGAAAAAATTCTGGAGAATTGAATTAATATAAAACATACCAAACCTCAAGAGGTGCAATTATACTTTTCGATTTTTGAATATTTATCATTCTGCCAAATCTCAGGATGTAGATATGATTTACCCTATTTACAATCTTTTTCAACAATTAAACAGTTTTTTTTTAAATTACATTTAGTAAATTCACATAATAAATGTAAATACAAAGAGACAACTAAAGCCCTCCAATGTTGTCTGAATCCCAACACATTTAAGCAGAGTCTGTGAAGATTTCCCAATAACAGCAACAATTCCTAGAATTCAACATGAAAAGTTTAGAAGACTTTTTGCCTCTTCATAACTGAATCCTCTTCCACAATCACTACCAATAAATACCAATTTCTGTATACATCCAAAAAAGAAAAAAAAAAAAAGGGAAAAAAAAAAAAACTTCTCCAGCCAAGAAAAGAATACCAAATAAAAAAAAAAAAGAATAATTCCTGCTTCGATGTAATCTCATTTGAGCCGACGATGCTTTAAGGGTGTGGGAAGGAGGGTGTGATATGAGAGTAATACTGAGAAGCGTTTGTGGACGCATTGGGATAGGCGGACGAGAAGCGGAGATTGAGGGCCGTCGTCTGATATGAAGAAGCAGAGTTGGTAGCCGATGATGAGAATCCTGATGATGCTGCAGTGGACAACATTGCATTTGGGGTAGCACGAGTCCGGTCGTGCATTTGCCATGCCCAGTTACCCACTTCTTGTCCAGAAACCAAACCGGTTCTTTGCTGGTCGGTCCTTTCCTGCCAAATACATGTAATAGTCTTAGACGAACAGTTGAATTTTCATGTTCGATAACAAATATTAATATTTCAAAATTCAAACAATACTAAAGGGGTAACTGCAAATTGTTTAACTTAAGTGTTTATCAAAATTTTGATGAAACTTCTGTTGAAAAAGAATGTTTTTTATTTTCAATTTATACTTTTCAACTGTTTAAATTAAGTTTATTTAATAAAAATAAATAAATACAAGCTTCTCCTACCAACTTACCAGCCCAAACAGTCTAACTTCGTTTCACTTTTAGTTTCACGCATTCCCAACTTTCACTGCTAAACTACAATTTTTTCTATAATTTATTCGCACTATAAAAGCAAAAAGTAATGCAGATGCCTTTAAAAGAGTACGTGTTTCAATTAATCATATACATGAACATGAAATCTATATGCGGCAAGAGTCTCTTTGTTAAGTTTTGTCCAAACTCTAATACCATAGTTTAAATGTTTCAAACATCAAGTCTTTCACACAGCACTCCAATAAGAAATTATGTCAATAGCTAAATTTTGATATATATAGCATGGAGTAGATGTGTCCATTTAGCAACTAAATTACATTCATCAAGCCAAACAAATGAAGTTTGTAATCTTCTATTGAAAATTAGTATTGCATTTCATATTGCACTTCACAGTCAGTCGTGTCTGCTTATAACATTCACGATATCTGTCTATTTAAGCAAATAGTTTATATGCGTGTAAAGTGCAATATGTTATGAAATATTGATTTGCGACAGAAGATCTTAAGTGAATAGAAAGAAACAAGAAGACAATGATATGCTTGTTTACCTCATAGTTGGGAACAAATTTATGATTTACACCAGTCAACAACCTAGGATGCTCCGATGCTACCGGAGATCCGTTGAGTGGTGGATTACCAGAATTTTGCATATGTAGCTGCAAAAAGTGAAGAGAGATTGAGTTTTCAGCATCCCATTTGCAGAAAAATGACAGACGATGGAGAGAAAAAAAAAAAAAACCCCAACATTTTTTACCTTAAACATTCTTGCATTTTGAACGTCGTGAGGCGGGAACGGAAAAGACCCCAGGTTTTCACTCTCCTTCGGAGAAGAGGTTGACATCCCCAAATTCAAATCAAGATCATCTCGGCTACCTGCTTTGACGGCATCAAAAATTAAAACTTCTTTCTTAGTTACCAAACACAAAAAAATACGCAAGAAATGTAACAAATCCTCCTGTGAAACTACTAATATGCAAAAAGATCCAAAAGGGCAATGCGACCACTGTGCAGGAGGCCCTGAGCTACTTTTCTAAAAGTTGGGGGGGTCGTGCTGCCTCTACTTTCTTGTTTGGAGGGTTTTGTGCCTTTTAGTGTTTTTACTGGGAATAAAATGCAGTTAACTCTACTGTGCAAAAGTAGGGGAAAAAAGAAGGCGAAAATTACAACAGAAACATTACCTTCAGTCCGAGGTTTAGGGATCATCTCCCCGTCATACGTGCTGGGCTCAAAGTTGGTTACGGCGTCCCTCCCATTACACTTGATGGCTGCCTTATCGTATGCCCTAATTTCCAAGAAAACATCAAACTCTTGAGGTCGGGATATTATCAGTCAGTAAGATGATAGGGTAAAATCATGATGATTTAGGACCTTGCAGCCTCTACTTCAGTGTCGAATAGCCCAAGATACATATACCTGCAGTGAATCGCAATCCTCACTAAGAAAATACAATCTTCTGGGCTAATCTACACTTGAAATTCTCAGCTATTATCGTCTAAACATGAATACAAATTATTCCATTTCCCATTAATCCCAACTCATAAATGTAGCACCGTGCACTGGTAAGCATTTGACATCTACGGGTAGAAACGAAGCACATACACACAATAGTACCAAGAAGAGTGGAGTTGCTTACTTCTTGCCAAGGAACTGTCCCATTCGGGCCTCCCAACGGCCGCACTTGTGGAGTGTCACTCCTCTGTACTTTGAGCTCCCTCTTGAGAATCCGGTGCTCTGCCGACGCAGTATATGCACAAATTCCTCTTTCGTCAGATTCTTGGTCTGCATCCATCAACATCAGCAAACATTAACTTTGTGAGTATCCATTTCTTCAAATTAAGCTCAATACTGTTAGGAACTGCATTCAGTCTACTTATGACTGTATGCAGAAATTACGAAAAGAAAAGTAATCGGAAACCACAAAATTTACACAATTCAGAGAATTCTATTGCACATATCATTTCTGAATTAGAACAAAAGGTCACACATCAACTACTTATGTCAGACCGCCTGTAAAACATTGTAATATCATAATTTTATCCCCATCAAAACATTTTTCCTGGGGACGGATTCCACATTCCGAAAACATATATACAGTTTGCATACATACATAGGCTTTTCTCACCTGTTTCATGTCCTCCTCATAGTCACTGAGGTTGAAGTTAATATCAGCATCAACACCCCGGAATTTTATTGCAGCTCTATCGTACGCTCTGATGCATAAATTTTATCAAATTAAATAGCTTAAAAAAGGGAAATAAAAACACACAAAAAAAGGAATTAAAAGAATTCACCTAGCTGCAGCAAGAGCAGTGTCAAATCCACCTGAACAGAACCAATAACAAACCATCATCAACACAAGAAAATATTGGAAAAAAAAATTATAAAAATACGATAATAATATCAGTATTCATACCCAAATGTGATCAAATTCAAGTCAAAATTCAGATTTTTTTAAAATGTAAATAGAGTTACAATTGAAAGAAATAAAAGAAAATTATATACACATATTTATGTATTTATATACCATATATGGGACTCCCATCGGCCGGTTCTTCTGTAGAAAGTAACTCCTCTATACTGGGAGCTTCTAGACCTGGGCCCTCGGCGGCTCTTCCTCGCTTGCACTTGTTGTACTTCCTGCTTCTGTTGTTGCATCGCCGTCGAACTTGGGCCACGATCGAACTGGAGATTCGCCGGTTCTGTGATCTGCCTCCCAAGATTCAACTCGCCGAGTCGGCTCACCGGAAACAGCTCCCGAGTCACCAGACCCGACTCGGCCAAAGTCAACCCGCCATCGCCCTTGTCGACCGGATCATCGTTCCCGGAATTGCTGGTGTTGGCGAGGATGTCGAAGTTGAATGTGAAGGCGTGGCTGGGGGAGGCGGCGCGTGTGGAGCACGTGTCGTCGTTGCTGGAGCTGGTCTCCCCGGTGCCGTTCACCACCGACGACAGAGACGTCTCCGGAGACTGTCCCTCCGAGTGATCCGCCTCCAACATCGCCTTCCCATTGCAATCTACGCTCAGATTGAGATCAAACATCTTGGATTATTAACCGTAATTTCTCCGCACCCCTTAAATATAAATATCCGCGTGGTTCTTGTGTACTGTCCGCGGGGCGTGTACTATGTGTAGAAATGAAGCGGACGGAGGAAGCTCATACTCAACATTAGATTAAAGGGTCTTCAACTGTTTGAAGCAGCTAAGCTGATGACACGAATTTGGAGTTGCGTTTAGTAATCTGAAAGGTGAAAAAGCTGAAGGGATCAAGAAAACAGCACGCTCAAGCTCTTCTCCGGGCCTTCAATATTTTATAATATTCTTCACTCAACACACAAATACACACATATATGCATATATATATATATGGAGAGAGAGAAGAGTGTAGTGATTTGCATTGTGAAGAGGAATCATGAATCAGGGACGACTACAGTGTTAATGGAGATAGGACGACGTTTGGAGGATTATATTTTTTCCCAAAACTCCGCTTTTTTTTTTTTGGTTGGTTGGAGAGATGGGCAACTGGAATGGTCGGTTTTTCCTCCCTTTTTTTTTTTGGATAATTACACTCTCCTCCTTTAAAATTTGATATAATTATAAGCAAATTTTTTATAGTTTGATAAATTATATCTACTACGCTTGAAATTTATTTCCATCGAACAAATAAGTCATTTTTTATTAGTCAAAATTCACTAAATTTGTTGATATTAATTAAAAAATAAACTGAATAACAATTGATATTTACTATTAATTGACTTATTACTACTTATTGCAGATCAATTTTTTTTTCGAACTAAACTACTCGTATAACGATGAAGATACACATTCTCACATGACGCATGAAAATATATGCGGTAATTTTATTATTAAAAAATTATTTTACTTGTTGTAAGTCAATAATAAATCAGTAGGGGGTAAATATATATTTTTTTTTCTTACTTTTTCGTTAGTATCAACAAATTCAATCAATTTTTATTAGCGGAAGGACTTATATGTTAGACGAAAATAAATCCCAAGGATGTTAGATGTAATTTTCCAAACTATAGAAAATTTATGTATAATTATATTAATTCTTAGGGAGGAGAGTGTAATTATCCTTTTTTTCCAAAAAAAATATATTACTATTGTTATTATTTATTTATTTTCTTCGATTCTGTCAATAAATATTTCTTTTTAGTATTTTGATGAGAATTAACGTTAGTGATATGATGCTCTTATTCTCTCCAAATTTTCCTTCTTCGATGCCTTTAATTTCATAAAATAATTTTTGTCACTTATAATTTTGATATTTAAAAATATTATTCAAAACTCCCGGTTGTAATAAATATATTCCTCCAATAATTTTATAGATAGATCAGCTAAAATTAAAATCATTGTAAAATTATTGTTTGTGTATTGAACATTAAAAACGTAGTTATCTTGTGAAACATTTGAAAATTTAGATTATTCCAAGTTTATAATTTGTACTTCCACATGAATATTCATCATCCTTAATCATATCTCATTATTATTCTCACTTTATTTCAAGTTTTTTCTTGTATTTTTTTATAAACTATTACTAACTTAAGTATTGAAAAGTTAATCTCTATTTTGCAGGGTTAATTCTTCGATAATTTTAAAATTTTCTTGAAAATCTTTTAATCCTTGTGGTCTGCCCAAATTTTTGGTATGCATCAAATAAGTTTATGAAACATTACACAATATTTTTAAAAAATAAGTAGGAGACAAGGTGGTAAATTATCAAGATAAGGCTCTGGGATTTTTATAAGTTTCTTCTGAAAAAATTTATAGTCAGAGTTGGTAAAATAAATTATATTAAACCTTGTCGAAGATAAATATAATTTACTCTATATATTTTTCTAAAATAATGTTTTTTAGTAGTTGATTGTTATAAATTATTAATTTATCAAGTATGATGTTTATTTAATCACTTCATCTGAGAAGCAATTGGAAACCTTGAACAAAGGAAAAAAACAAGAGCGCAATAATAGGACAAAAAATTGGTGATTGGTGGGTCTCCTAACGTTGGATTTTCCGTCGGTAACCTTAATATGAGCTGTCTCTCTTTTCTTATTTTTCCATTTTTAGCCTCGCCCCATAAAAATGAAATACGCCATCTTGATTTTTATCTTACTTTTGCATTATATATTGGTGTCACGTTAATAAACGATTAATTCATAATTTTTTAAAATTATTATTTTTTATTTAAATTAGATTATATGATTATTCATTTTTTTTACGTCAATCACATAACAAAATATTTATAAGATAAATTGTCAACTCTTGAAATTAAATCTAATTACCCAAATATTCTCTGTCTTTTACAAAATTATAAATATATCCAGTGAGGTTATAGTTATAATTACAAGTACATCTCATATTCTATATCGAACTTTACACAAATACCCCTCGATTACATTTCACTAACACCCCCTCAAGAGGTGCACTTGTAATTTTTATAAAGACGGGAGTGTTAGTGTAATTATATCTGACTTATAGGGTGTCCATGTAATTTACCCAATGCTATACTTATTATATAATTAATTTAGGCTTGATCGGACCCAGTCGTAGGCTAGGATTTTTCGGATGTTAATTTGATACAATGCAGTTTAGGGTTCGAAAATTTATTTATATTTTGTTGATATAAAGGTAATGATAAAATAAAATATATATTTCGATTAAATTAAGTCATAACAAGTAATTGGTCACAACATGTGATGCAAGATCATGACACATAAATGATGGTTGATAACACTCACTCGTCATACAATCTTGTCTAGTCAACCGAACATATGTAAATTACTAATTTATTTTTTGAAATAATATGTCTATTCCAATGAAATGGTGCATCATTTAAATAAAAATAATGTGTTAATTCAAATAAAAATGTAACTATTGAATTTGAAAAGTCATAACATTTTAGAGGTATTGTTTCTAATGTAACATATGTATTCCCTCCCCACCCCCTAATTCCACCAATTTCCAAAATGCATCTTGAAGCACTTTAGAAGACCATCATTTTGGTTTTTTTTTTTTTTTTTAAATATTCTCAAAAATATTTTGATTTGCCGTTTTTCAAGACCCATAATATTATTATCTCAAAGATATTGGGTCGTTGTATTTCGGATGATAAGTGTCATTGAACTGTAAATACCAATACAAAAATATTATTATATTTTTTAAAATAAAAAGATTTAACTCTTATCTCGAGCTCTTGTCAATACACAATTATCGCGTTATATTCGATTTTTAACTAAGTATTTGTTATTCTCCACTAAGGTTGCTTTTGTTATGGATAAGTTTATTGAAGAGTAAGGACAAATATGAATAGATTAAAATGCTAAAAGATGAAATATAAATAAAGAAAAAGGTTGTCCCACGTACACCACAGCCTCACCACTTTGTTAATTTACTCATCAATTAACGATATTTCTTCATTTAAAATAATAATAATAATAAAAAAAATAAAAGAAATCACAAATGTGTGAAGCATCCTCATAAAAAAACCCTTATCCCTAATCTCTTCTCCCCCACACAAGATTCACTAACCCAAATTTGGAATGTTTCCACAAAAATATTTCACTATAATACTTCAATTTTTATATCTTTTCTTTTTAAAATATAAAAACGTGCATATTTTAAGAAATATAACTTTTCATGAAATAATTATCATAAGAACAATTTTTTTTTAAAAAAATGTAATGAATAATAATTAAGAAAGCTGCAAAGCAACTATAGCCGTTACTAGTTATAAATAAAAACCATGACAACTGCTTTGACTACAATTAAAATTATATTAATTAACAATAATTAAAATTTTAATTTTTACATCGATTTATTTAAGGGAAGTCGATAGTATTAATATAGTACAGTTTTAAAATTATATCAATGTGGTCTTTTTTTTTTTTTTTTTGGGGGGGGGGGGGTATAGATATTTGAAAAGCTTTGGCCTCCTTTAGGCAAAAAAAGAAGTGAAACGCAGATAACTGGTTTTGTGTGTGTATAAGCAAAATAGGAAAGCATGTAGAAGATTCCTTTTTCTAAGTAAATTGCAAAGGTGGTAATGAAATGAAAGGGCGTAAAGAAGGAGACAGTGAGCATCTTTGGATTGTCGATTGAGATAAGGTATTTATGAAATGAAATGAAATTTATTGTAATAACTTTCCTTTTTTACTCAATTAAATTTATCCATTCAAAAATAATAAAGTCCATTTTCTTTAACCATAATCACCACCTTTCTCACTCTATATTATATATATATATATATATATATATATATGCTTCACCATTCCAATCTCCAATCTCGTCTCCAATACTACGCTCCTCTTAATGTTACGTTCCATATTCAATACATTTTCTAGTAAAATATTTTCACACATATATATATATATATATATATATATATATATATATATTTAAAAGGAATCAAAAAAATAAAAGAAAAACTATTGTAAAAGTAAGCATATACATATGTGAGATTTCAATGTTATCAATCAAGCAAATTAACAAAAGTACAAACAAACACCCCACAAATTGATAAAATTTAAATCCATAACACATTATTGGCATTGAATTACTATACATTATGAACTTTTTACTTTAAACTAATTTGGCAATCAAATTTATTTATTTATTTATTATAATCTTTTACATTATACTCGAATAAATATAAAATTTTTTTAAATTATAATTCCATATTTTTATTGTAAAATTAAAAGTACATTAAAACAGGTGTTAGTGCAAATATTTTAGTAAAATTTACTAAATAGGGGATGCACTTGTAGTTTATAATCACAATCGTAAAATAATGTACTTAAAATTTACTTATAAATTATGGTTGAAATTAAATTGGAAGGCATATGATAGAATAAAGAATAAATTACAACTGGTTCTTTTAAAATTTGTTATAATTATAAATATATTTTTTATTATTTGAAAAATTATGAATACCCCACTAAAATTAATGATCGCCCAACAAATATTCTTTATAACAATTCATTGTAGAATGATACTTGTTAGGCAGTCATTAATTTTAAAGAATATTTATAATTATAACAAAATCTCAATAAATCTCATTGTAATTGTAATTTAGGTTGGAATAAATGCAACCCTATCTCGTATATGAAAATTTAATGATGCATAATTAAGAATGTGCACAGCCCTAACGACCCTAGAATTTTTTTAGGTACATACCTGCACTACCTATTATTCTAATCATGTACTTGTACTTTATTATTCCACGTAACACAAATATATAAAATATATATATATATGCCACGCAACAATTTTCTATATATTATATTGTATTTACTAATATTATTCCTAGCGTAAAGATATCATAGTTTAGAAAAGAGTTCATTGTGATTTAACATAACGTGTTGATTCATATTTATCCTCTTTTTTTTTAATAAAATTTTTAAATGATCATCTTATTTAAAAAATTAAATTGTTAAACAAAAAAATTAGTTAATATTTAATATATTTAACGCGCTCCATTACGATAGTTTTTTGGTATTTTGGTTACAAATCTTATATGTGGAACTTTCTATATTTTCATAAATGTGTAGCAGTGAGATTCAAATTTAGAAAATTTAATTTGACATGATTATGATATCATATTGTATGATCAGTTCGACAATATTTGCAACCTTTTAAAATAATAAGTATTTATCAGCTTATGGCTGAAAATAATGAAGTTGAACTTCTAAACGACTTATATTAATTTGATTTAATTCAAAAATTATAAGCAATGTTCTACAAACTTTTGTAATTAATTAATGAAATTATAAATATTAAATTATTTTTTTAAATACTCGAACTTCAATTTTTTTTTTATTTTTTTTTGTATTTTTCAATTTTAATTTCGACCAACTCCGACTTTCACAACTACTTTAACTTACAACTTAAAAACTATTACGAAAACCCCCTCTATCTAAACTTTAAGCTGAATAAGAGTAAAATTATTTAATAATTAATATATCTGATACAATGACTAGTCACATCCAGGTCAATATACGGAAAATTGATAACTAAGTACATAAATAATTCTACTGAAATGCATGTACTAAAAGACAAACAAATTATAAAGGGATAATTACGGAAAAATTGCAAATTTTTATCCCACGTAATAGTTACTGTTGCAATTTTGGTCCCACATGTTATGAGTTCAACACTTTTGTTCCCATAGAAAGAAAAATATTGCACTTTTGGTTATAAATCCATTTATATCATTAAGTGAGGATGAAAAATTACTTTTGAAAAGTTAAAGGTGGTCTTTTATTATTTGAAAATTATTAGACTTTTTTTAGAAAATTATATCCGATTTTATAATATTTTTCATGTATCTCACTATAAAATGATTTTTTTCCACTAAAATTTGCAAAAAAAAAAAAAAAAAGTTGCACACTTACGATAAGTAAAAATAAAATATTATTATGAATAAAACATTAAATTTTATGTAATTGCAAAACTAAATAACCTAAAAAAAAAAGCACTGCCAAATTATGCATATAGAATATGCTTACATATCTAAGTATTATGATTGTGGTTGGCCAAGTTGCGTGTTGGGTTGGCAATGAGAAGGGTTAGCTAATTAATTACCGTCTCTAAGCAAAAATTATTATAACCCTAATTAATTTTCAGTTAGAGATTAATTACTTACTAATTTGAGTAGCGGGCTAATGCAATTATGATTTCCCAGGTGTCCATCACTAATCATATATAATGCATTTTGCTAAAGTAATTAATGAAGAATATATACATTCAAATTCGATTCGTTAATGCTAATTAATTCGTGTTATTTCTTTAAAGACTAATAATACGAATAAATACTATTTTTTTTTTGTGCAAATATTTTTACAAAAGAAGAGAATATTAATGACATTATAAAATTAAGTTACAACATTATAAATCGCCACTAATTAATAATAATTTTAATTTAATTGTCTGTACTATATATGATTGAATAGGATGATTTTTGACGTCTTATATTTTTGGGATAATTACATTTACACCCCCTCACCTATTGTCATTTTACACAAACCACCCCTGCCTTTTCAAAAATTACAGAAACCACCCCTAACAGCCTTTAAAACCCCAAAATGCCCCTATTGACTTGGTCAAACTTCAATTTAATTTTTCAATGACAGAAATGCCTTAGGAGTGTTTTGTAATTATCAAAAGGTAGAGGGGGTATCAAAGTAATATTTAGAAAATTGAATAATATGACACCATATATTCTTTTTATATTATTTATACTAATTTTTAATTAAAATTTATATTATTTTATTAACTTTTTTTATTGAATATATATAAATTTACACCTCTTAATAATTAAAAATTAAATTATTAATTAATATATTAATAAAATTAGTTACTAGCTTATGAATTCAAATAAAAAAATATAAACTTGTATAAATTAATTTGAATTCTTAAAATTAAAATTATTTATTCTCTATTTTTATTTATAATTAAATTCTTATTAAAATTAATAAATTATAGTAGAATTAGTAAAATAAACAATTGATTTATTAAAGATATTTTAAATTATTATAAATGTAAATATATACATATGAATATGTTCAATTATATACATATTTGTACATTTACATTATATAAATTTATTTACATGTATGTATAATTTATTAATTTTAATAAAATTTAGCTATAAATAAAATAAAAAAATAAATATTTTAATATTAATAATTTAAAATAATGTATACAAATGTGATAATTTTTAATTTGATTTATAAGCTATTAACTAGTTTTTATTAATATATTAATTAAATAAATTAATATTTTAATTATTAAGAGGTATAAATTTATATATAGATTCAATAAAAAAAGTAATAAAATAATTAAAAAATAAATTAAATTTAATATAAATAATAATAAAAAATATATGGGGTCATATATTTTTTTCCCATAAATATTACTTTGACACCCCCTCTACCTTTTGATAATTACAAAACACCCCTAAGGGCATTTCTGTCAATGAAAAATTAAATTAAAGTTTGACCAAGTCAACAATGGCATTTTGGGGTTTTAAAGGCTGTTAGGGGTGGTTTCTGTAATTTTTGAAAAGACAGGGGTGGTTTGTGTAAAATGACAATAGGTGAGGGGGTGTAAATGTAATTATCCCTATATTTTTTTATCTGTCATTTTATTTATATTTTAAATTTATTAATTTATTTGTTTTGTCACTTTCAATATTCAAATAGCTACTTCTCGCTCACCCATTGTCCCAAACATTCATTTTTCTTCATATTTGAATTTTCTTTAATCAATTTATTTCCTCTATTTTATTTTATTTAATTGTATTTTCATAAAATTTATTATTTTAATAAAAAAATATTATATATATATGTCGTATTTCTGCACATATGGAGTTTGACTTTCTCACTAGTATATTTTTAATTATCGAAGAGTATATATGTCAATTATATATCGATGTGACACCAAAATATGATAAAAGATCTCACCATTCAATAACCACACTTACATCAATATCATAATTTAAGGATCTGCACACTTTTGTGCAGGTTGAGGTCATTACCCATAAAGACCATTCAAGTCTAACTAGCATCGACGGAGCTCAAAATATATTGATGTGACTGATTCAAGTGGACACTATTGAAAATCAAATCATAAATATATAAATTGGGTCTACATGGTATATGATGATCTCGTAATTTACAAACACTCCTTCAAACTCCGTACATTAACCACAGATTATGAAATATTGCCTGAGACTGAGAACTCAAAATTCTTCATTTAATAATAGAATTTGCACTCAAATCTCATGTATGTTCATATTTTTTTTACTTCTAAAGTAATTTATGAATTTGTTAGTGTATTTATTGTTATTTCTTAGGTTTTGAACTATTTTTCGAATTTATAGATTTAATCGTCTTCTAATATCTTTATATATTAACTTACAATACAATTAATCATTTCTATAAATAAAAAAAATCCACATACACATACACGAAAACCCTTTTCATACTTTTGAGCCATAGTTTAAATAAAATTGAAAATAATTGAATTTCCTCGAAAACATTATAATTAATATAATAATAATAATAATAATCGTGGTTTGTGATAATGTATCTTGTTTGAAACAGCATGTGAATCACGAGGAAATCAAAATATAAGCAAAAACGCTACTTTAATCCATCTTTTGTTGATATGTATCCACTTTTCCAGCCTGAATAGATTTTTGATAGCCGACAACTTCCATCTTTTTAGCAATCAAATGACTCTGTTCCTATTCCTGTTCCCATTCCCATTCCCAAACAACACTGATATTATCGGACAGGTTAGATGCGACTTTAGTGGACCACCCCAACCTTTTGCTTTAAAAGCACGAGTTTAATACAAAACCTCAGAGCTCTGCTAAAACCCCAAATAAAATAAGCAGTATTTGCTGGGACCAAAGTTGGCCACGTTGCCAAAGTCGCAATTCTTGACTTTTTCTCGGATTTCTTGACCTATAAAATCTTCTGCTCGGATCTTCAAGGAAATCATCAAAACCCTAGCCAGCATAGGAGGAAACATTATTGTGTTTAATTAAAGTCGTGTTTATAATTATTTATTTACTACCACCAAGCCAAGTGTTCTTTTTCTTTTTTTTGGCACTTTTTTCTTTCTCTTTTCTTTTTAAATTTATTTTTTATTTGTTACATTGGTCTTCATAATAATAATCATTACCAAAAAAGAAAAGTTTGAAAATGAGAAGAAACATGATGATGTCTTCTTGAATTGTATTCCAATAAAGTGAGACAATGAAATATCATGTGATGTGAAGTTACATGTAAAACTATGCTTTTGGGAGGAAATTAGGAATATAATCTTGTCTAAAATTAAGAATATCTACCTATTTTCACACCTTAATAAAAGAAAAATAATTAATTATTCACTGTATTAAAAATGATCATATCTTGAATACTATTTATTATAGTCAAATAAAATCAACACGCAAACTTATTTCAAATTTATTAGTTTTGATTTGTTACTGTGAAGTATAGTTTAAAACTAATAAATGTAAAATAAACTTACAATTAAACATAAAAGCGGAAAAGGGGCAAAACAAAAAAACTCCAATTTTTTTGGTATAATTTTGTTTGATTTTTTCGGGTGCAAATGTACATCATAACTCAAACATATATATGTAAGTGTTTGACAGATAAAAATGTCCAAAAATCTGAACGGTGGTTCTAAAAGACCATTTCAACATCAATTTGGGTAAGAATTTACATTAAGTTAATCAATATTTTAAGTAGGTTCTAAACAATATGGAGTTTTTGTGGCGGTGGTGCACCAACAATAACAAGTGTAATTAGATCTATAATTACTTGAGCATTGTCACGAGACCTAATTCATAGACCAAGATTTGTTTAAATCAGTAGGAGGCGGCAAGTGTGAACGAATCCACCTAGAAAAGTTTCTCAAACCTAGTTATAAGTCTCTTGGCACAAATCACGAAGCCCTAATCAACTTCAATTACGTGGGGAGAAGTAAGATCGAAGACTATTACGTATCTACTTTTTCACTAATCCTATAATAATATCTCATTTGTTTATAAATCAAATCAAACACCTCTCGTTGTCTCTTTTTGTAGTTAATTAACAGTATTTTTAAAAAAAAAAAGCACTTCGGGTGCATGGACCCCACCACCACACAATTCCAAAATTTAGACATTATAATAAAAAATTCATTGATCGTTCAAATTTTAATCACTCGTATAATTCGATCAATCATATAACAAGTATATCACACTTATTTCATAATTAATTTGATTCCTTCCGAACAAAATTTTTTCAGCTATCACATTACTTCTCCGTCTCTGTCTATGTTTACCGATTATAATATTTAAGTAATCTTAATTAAAATCTCTAATTATGTTTGAGTTGACGTCATCTTTGTCAAAGCCTGTAAAAATATCAAGCTGCAGTTGGGATATGTGTATTAGACAATAGAAAAGTTTATTATAGTTTAAAATCCACCCCCCACCCCAAACCCTACCCTCCAACCCAACACTCACAAAGAAAATAATAATAATAAAATAATAATAGTAGTGTAAATTAATAGGAAGACGTAAGTGTGAATTTTCAGCAAACAATGGGTCGATATGCATATAAGCATGCATCTTCGTTTGCGTAAATTAGGTACAGATGGTTCCGGATTGGATACTGGAGGAGATCCAACAGCTTTATTCATAATCTTTTATTATTAATAATTATATTGTGATAATATTAAAATTATTATTACTTAAATATATAGTTTTAGTGATAGTTTTTCATATTCATACTCTTAATATTTTTATAATTAATATTGTCTTATGTTGTGGTGTGTGTCTGATATTAGAGTCCCAGGACCTAAAGCCATCAATGTGATTGGGATTGTATGAGTGCATGGGTACAAGTGAAAATTGTTCGATATTTAAGTCAATTTTTATAAGAAATCGAAACAATAGGAACAAAACATATAGTAATGAGATATATAAACTAGTTGCCTATACGGTAGCTCATAGCTTAGACGAGAGAAGACATTTATTTTAAAGGATATGATTTACATAAAAGATCAAGTACGGCACTTTTATCAAAAACTCGAAGAGTTAATGGAGCAGTGTTTGTAGTTGAATAAAAAATCAAGTCAAATCAAAATTGAATTGAAAATATTGTTTTGATTTTATTTTTTTTCTGAAAATTCAATATTTGATGCGATTTCGACTTACAAAATCATGTCAATTTGTATTTATATTTTTAATTGTATATACTTTAAAAAAAAAAACAAAAAACAAACGAGAGTTATGATGAAGTGTAAAGATAAATATTATAAATTATAAAGAGGATGTGTGTGTGATTTTGGGTAGGAGATGTGGGTATCTGCATCATGTATTTCAGTAAATCATTAGAAATTTAATTTGTCAAATTTGATGATTCTTTATATATTTTTGTATACATGTTTAGTTAGTTGTTGACAAAAGTTCCCTTAAATTTCAAGAAGGTGACTTTTATTTATACTAGTTTACATTGTACGCGATTCCAGCAAGTATATAAAAAAATTATTATAAGAGATGATAAAAATAATTATGAAAAGAATAAATTATAATTATAAATTATAATAAATGTGAATAATTAAGGTGAGAGAGGAATATGGAGTAGTGGGTAGTTAAGAAAAATAAATAATTATGAAATTAAAAAAATATTAAAATTACTAAATTGATCAAATTTTTTTAAAGAGAAGAAATGAAATAAATGGTAAATTTGGGCATTCTAAAATTGGTACGTCAAATAGGTTTCCTTTGATAATAGTATAGATGATCGAAGAATGATTAGTTCCATTTTGGACAAAATTAATTAAGATAATTGATTATTAAATCTATAAAATTTATAATGTTTTTAATAATATTTATAAATTATTTTTAAACGTATGGGTGCTTAAGAGTATTTGGGGAAATTAAGGAGAGGAACTTTTTTTTTCTTTTTTGGAAATAAAAGATTAGAAACTTATAATATTATTGGAACAGATCATATTTTATAACAAATATATTTTTTAAAAAATTATTATTATTAAAACCTTATGAACTGCACAAGTTTATTTTTATACAAGTTCAGTAATTAATTTAATTTTCCATAATATATTTTTTGTATCTTTTTCTTGAATTTAATTTTATCTTAGAACTGAATATAACGAAAAAGATATAGGAACAAAATGCTTGAAAATATATAGAGTACACATTATATTATGTAATGTATATGAACTAAATTACCCCTGTTTGTTAAATATAAAAATGATAAGTTTATTTTTCCCTTTTGTCATTTTTTTTTTTTTTTTTTGTCTCTCCTCTCTATTTTTATTGTACTTTTATTTGTGTCTATTCGTAAGTATATCACACCCAGTTCATGATAACTACCCGATTTATTTATTTAATTTTGAAATAAAACCACAATACGGTATATATAACAAAAAATGCATATTATATCTATTTAATATTGTATACTATATAAATATTAAGTAAATTCTTTTTCTTATTTTATACGCACATTAAATCCGTCACGACCCTAATTAACTTGTACTATTTATTAAGTGCGATGAGGTTAGAGTAACGTTCTTTGATTGACAAAATGTATATTGATCAAAATACCCTCAATTTTATTTACTCTTACACAAATTATTGTATTTTTATTTTTTCTTTTATAAATAACATTCTATTAATATACATTTAAAATTAATAATTTTTTCTAAAAAACATCAATTATAATAATTATTTATTTTATATAAAAATTTAAATTATACACACAATCGAGTATATTTCGATACACGGTATAGTATATATTTGGGCGCCTTGCTCTTAAGGTAATCTTCCAACGTTAACACACCTTTTGAACTACTGACATTTACTTTCCAAATCTCGTAACATAAGATCCGTCCCACCTCATCCACCACCAACCGTATCTTTCCTTGGATCACATCCGCCACCCAATCCTCACCTGCCACCTACACCTTTTCCCCACCAGCCTTTCAAGATCTGCGGTTGACATGTACCGTTACACGTTGATCCTCCCCATTCAACGGTTTGATTCTCATTGTATGTTGCCTGCGAAACAGGCAAGCATTAAGTAGAAGCAGCCAGAGGTGTGTGCTCGTGTTTAATTACTTGTCTGAAAGGGAAATCCTTTGATATTTGGCTCCCACAACACGCTGTGATATTTTCTATGTTGTTGGAAATGTTCGAGATTTTGGATTGACCAATCCATGAAAATGTTATTTTTTTTATTATTTATCTTAGAATGCGATTGATGTCTCATAGTATTAAGTATTTGATTTGAGTAGAAATATGCGACATCTGAAACAGTAGGCTTCAAGCTCACAATGCTCCCCAAATACAGAAATGGGCCCTGAGAAGAAACAAGAACGTGAGGCTAGTCGGGTTCGTCCCCGACTAAGATCCTCCGATGCTCAAATTAGACCAAGTTCGAGATAGAAATATTCGATCTAATGCTATAAATGAGGTGGAAAGTAATAAATGTGTCATATCATAAATGTCATGAAATGAGGGTATTTATAAGGCTAAATGTGCTCACTTCTTGGTCCACGTGGCATTATATCAAATCATGAGTTGTCGGATGATCAAAGGTCTAAATCTCGGATCATCAGAGCGGGTCGGGTTGAGATAGTAATACGTGACTCATCCCGAGATAGAAAGATATGACCCGACCCGATATAGAAAGACGAGGATCCTTATGCTCCATTGATATTTTAGTGTTATTGGATGGTCATTTATGTATTTTTCCAAGTGGGTTTAATATACCCATATTAATATTAAAGCATGTATTGACAGAGAGAGGAGGTCCTGTATTTAAATACATCTCAAGTTTTTTGAACATCGTGCCAACATCCTCCTCCTCCTCCAAACGAAAGATTGGTGACCAAATGGTTTCGTTCCCATAGATTGTGCATGTTGGATGCAAGATAGTTGGGACGGGCAAAGGGTCTTGCTCTCATAGGCTAGAGTTATATGATGCGCCTTGCAATGCGATCGTGTTTTTATTACGTGAGATATCGTAAAATTTTATGGGAATTTTATGAGTTTGTCCTTGAAGAAGCACCTTAGCAAGAAGATGATTTTAAGATTTACAAACAACTCAAATTTCTCGTTTACAATCAATATTTTTTTAAGTAGGATTTTCATTTTGAAATTAGTACAATAGATGCACAATGTTGTACAATTGATTTGATTCATACATACTATTGTTGATTTTTAATTAACAACCATAAAGGCCTTTTTGAAGATTTGACTTTGCTAAAATTTCATGCTTTTATTGGTTACCCTCCACAGAAAAAACAATCATTACATTTGTACGAAAAATTGGACCATTAATTAGGCTAAAATGTATTTAATTTCCTACCTAATATTAAATCCCAATTAAAGGACATTTTAGTAACTTTATTCCATCTTAAATATATAAAAAATAAATAACTAAAGCAGTCGGTCGTGGAAAAATATTTCCCCCAACATTAGACAAATTAAAGACAATCTGAATTTTGCGAAAACCATCTCATTATCTATCAAGAAAAGATACGGGTTGAAATTTTCATTTCAAATCATGATACATCATCTATTTTATTTAATATATATACATTATATATAGAAAATCATATTATTTATTTATGTTGTTAAAGAAAGTAATAAATATATAATATTAGTTAAAATATAAAATTTGAAAATTAAAATTTCTAACAACTAAAGTAGTGCAGTGATATAAAAGACTTGCGTATTTTAAGGAAAGTACAAGTGGTTGAAGCAATGGTAGGTAGAGTGTGTCGGCAGAGAGGGCTCTGGGGTTGTACGAGGAATGCACCTGGAGAGACGTGGATTGCTTTACTGCCCCTCCCTTCCTTTCCAGTCAACCTTTCCTTCTACTCTATATAATCCATCATAACCTACTTCTTTTCATTTTACATATTTATATTTATATTTTAATGAAATATATTCTATATTCATTTAATTAATATATTAGTATTCCATCAATACATCGATATAATTAAAAATAATAAAATAAATTACAATAAACTCATTCAAAGTAAGATACACATTTAATGGGACTTAAACTCGTGATCTCAAATTTATTTCTAATACTTCACGTTTGGTGGGATCTGAACACATAACCTCAAATTTGTTCATATATCAGACATGTTGGGAATTTCATGACCTTGATACTTCAACTTTAACTATTAAGCTAAGACATCGTGGACTTAAAATACAACATATTGCAATTTTTTCTTTTTAATTCATATAATTATTTTTGAATTTTATTAGAATTGCTTTATTTATCCATTGTAGACATCAATCATTTTTGTGCTTTAACTTTTAAAAAAGGACTGGGACCATTGAAATTTGAAATTACAAAATTGCCCTTCCACAAATATCATGTTTTTTTATTTTTTAATTGTGTATTAAATGTAATAGGTAGGACGGTGGATGATGTTATAGATCTATGTACCTATCTATATAACTATTTTTAGAAATGCTATGATTGATGGCATCTCATTTAACAAGTATTTGAATAATATATCATTTAATAACAGTTTAATAAAACTTCTATATCTCTATATATATATATATGATAGAGAAATATCCGCATCATAATAATTTGCAAAAAAGTTAAATAAATTAATTTTCCATTAATAAAGTAAATATTAAAATGTTTTATTAGAAGATATTGATTCGTATTTTTCTAATTAAATTCATCATTTAGTTTCGGGATAATTACACTCCCCTCCCCCGAAATTTGGTGTAATTACACGTAGACCCCATGTGGTTTGGAAAATTAGATCTAGCACCCTTGAAGTTTTCTTTCATCTAACAAATAAGTTTCTCCATTAGTCAAAATTCACCAAATGAACTAATATTAACAAAAAAAATCTATATTAATCCTTAATCGATTTATTACTGATTTATTGCAAGTCAAATAAATCTTTTTATGATAAAATTACCCTCATATATTTTCATGTGTTAATGTATCTGAGGACGTATATTTTTACCGTTATAAGAGTAATTTAGTCTGAAAAAATTTATTTAACATGCAGTAAGTCAGTAATAAGTCAATCAAGTTAATATAGATTTTTTTCTAATTTTTTTGTTAATTATTAGTGAATTCGGTAAATTTTAACTAATGGAGGGACTTATTTGTTAGAAGTAAGCAAACATGCGGGTACTAGGTGTAATTTTCTAAATCACATAAAATATATGTGTAAGTACACAAAATCTCAGAAAATGGAAGTGTAATTATTCATTTAGTTTAAGTCTTAAATAATACGTAAAATTAAAGAAAAATATTGTGATATATTGTTGTCCCCGTATAAGTCAAGGTGCAAATTGTAATGTATTGTATGATGGATGGAACTAATGATTTGCATTATTAATTAATAGGAGGCCCCACATGCATAAATAACTGAATTGAATACAGATATATATATCTTTGATTTTATTTCTTGTACCATTTTTTTTTTTCTAATTTCTTTTAATTGGGTGGTTGGGGGCCTAAATAATATATTTTTCTTATGAGAGACAACACATTTACATAAATAACTCCTGTGAAAATATCAATAGACAAGGAATTTTATTCATTAAGGCAATTAGACCTTCGGTTTGTATAACTCATTTGAGATATTCTTTATTTTTTATTTTTGGGATATACCCTTCATTCTATATACTTCAATTAAAGATTCTAATAAAATTTTAAATTCCAAAACACCAAAAGAAAAGAAGAGAAAGAAGTCAGCCTAATGTTTGAATTCGTTTTTGAGTGTTTTGTTGTGCTTTATGGAGATAGAGAAAGAAAAATAAAGATAAATAAATATATACTAGAGATAGTGTGTCCATTTGAATTTAATATCGGAGATCATTTAAAATAAATATCGTATGTTTGATGTTGTGTTTAGGGAGACACAAATTACTATTCATTGTCAAATCAATCTTTTTTTATATATTCATAAGTGTTTGTATGTTTAATGTTGTATTTTTTTGAAGACAAAAATAACTGTTCATTGTCAATTTAATGTAAAATCATGTCTTTTTATATATATTTATGTATTTATGTGTGTGTATATACATATATATATTTATGTTAAAACAGTTAAAAACACCAAAATAAGATGTATCTGTATGATGATAAACATTGAGTATGTTTTGACTTATTTCGAAAATAAGTTAAAAATGAAAACAAACATAGTGGGTTTTTGCCATTTTCCAATGTAGAGTACATAAATATTGATGTATATAATGTCAAAGTTTGATGAAAACAAGATATCACAACTTGCTAATAAAGGAAAGACACATTGCACTATGAAACAAAAGACCTGCAATAATGCACATACCTAAACACTTACGTTGTCATTTCCATATTTTATTGCAAGAGATTATAAATATATCAAAATGTAGAAACTTCGAGGAGATTAAGATGTCAAACAATGAATAAACAACACCATCCCAATCCCAATCCCTCATAGTTGAATCAGAACATGGACCACATTAGTTTAATCTCACCTTTGTCCTTTTTGCACCATTTCGTATCAGATGCTTTATGAAAAGCCAAACAAATCCTAGGACAATCAAATATATACGTATTCTTTTACATTTTCATCTCATAGAAAGGCCAAGTGCACAAAGCCAACACAAGTGGCTCAGTGGGCAAGCCAGATGAATTGCACATTAAGGTGCTATGACACAATTGGGCCTCATGACACAGAGGCATCGGCTATTTTGATTTTCTCACTCTGATTTAACTACAATTTATAAACCGTGCAAGTTCCTCCTTTGCTATCAATTTAGGACATA
Organism: Sesamum angolense; assembly: GCA_034509725.1. Taxonomy (NCBI): domain Eukaryota; kingdom Viridiplantae; phylum Streptophyta; class Magnoliopsida; order Lamiales; family Pedaliaceae; genus Sesamum; species Sesamum angolense. Next base: position 15,614,185 of record JACGWL010000002.1, read on the forward strand.
CGCGAGCATCATTAGCCCCAAACGGAGTATTTCAGAAGGGCTCACGGCCCCATTCCTAAAGATGAAAACAAATGATGCAACATACTACGTAGTTGATCAATGTAGCATAGAATAATGTTCATTTTAACTTTCTGAACTCGACGATTTTGTCATGAAAATGCGTCTCCCTAAAGAGCTTGAGACTTATACGCTATACAAGTCTCTCGTATCCTACCAATATGGAACGTGCACCAGCATCATCCGTATGTGAGTGTGTGCAACTACATAAATATGTGATGCATGTATATGTGAGGACTTAGCCTCACCTTTCAAGTTTCCTTGCCATAAACAAGGTACTGTATAGAAGGTTTAGTCTTTATATGACCAAACAAGTTTCCTTGATTCTAACAGAAAGGCAAACAAAAGAGTTGTGATTAAATTAACCCTAATGGAGTGTGTACTAAGGCATTCTTTCAAGTGCGTGACCCTACTACTTCATAGAAAGAAGCAATCCCTCATAAATATACTAATCTGCAGCATCATATCTTTGGTTCTTTTAAGCAACCTGAGGCTTGAATTCAGGGAATCCCATGTGCCTATTAAGAGAATATATATAGTTTTAGTCACCAATTTTGAAGCCAGAAGATTGATATCAACTACCTAATGTTAGACAAATAAGCAATGTGTGTGTAGGTGCGTTTGTATATGCACTGTAACCAAATCAGCATAATACATGTATACATACGTACATGCATATGTATATGAAAACGTAGTCCCCTTACCTTAGAAGAGAAAACGGCATTCACAAAATTTCCAGCAATGGGACAAAACAGACAGCAGAAGCAACAAATTGAAGAGGGCAAAATATAATAAACTTCAGCAACAAAAATGAGATTATACATTTTCATGCCAAAGTCTGAGCAAATTGATTAAAAGATGTCAAACAACCAAAACGAACTTTTTAGGGAAAATAAAATTGTGTATTTGATGTCATCTTCGTTTGAGATGAAATTTGAAACAGCACGAAGCGACACCATACAACAACATTCTCCACAACAAACATAAATGTTTTGCAAGGAACATCGTAGACTTTTAGAAAAAATGAAACAGAACACTACACAATGAGCAGGATAGATGCACAAAGAAGAAGCTGATAAAGGTATCGAGTGAAATTCCGTGTGGAAAAGATTTAGCAAAACTAATAGAATGGAATGATTGTAAAGCACATCTACTTGAAGAAAAGCATCAATACACAATCAAACCGATACACGTTAATTGTAATGAAGAAGTTGAACATAACCTTGTAAAGAGAAAAGTAGCCTAAACAGTTCATCTTGGTGATTTTTATGTGCCCTACAGTTGGGATGTCAGCAGTAACACATACATCTCATTAGATTTCCAAATCAAAAGTTTGAGGTACTTCTTGACTACATGTCATTCAATATAAGTCTTTTAACTGGGAGAAGTGTGCTATGTCTGCAGATCTAAGGTGCAACTTCACTGTAACAATGGTTGCCTTGTGTGTTGCTCAGAACCAAGAAGCAAACAAACAATGCTGAGAACTTGATTTTCTTTTTTCCTTTTTTTTTCTTTAAATTTGACAACCATAGAAACATTGTACTTGATATATATACTCGATGTTGGTCCACAGAGAACCTTTGGGATGGTCTGATACTGCATATTCTCAAATAACTATGACCATGTGCTCTCAATCCTGCTGTAAGGGAGAACAAATGGATTTCGAAAAATCCATTCGGAGAAAGTGCACCTCATGCAAATAAAAAGAAATAAAGAAAATGAATGACTACTGAGTCAAAGACAACTAACAAATTTGTGTAGGATACTGAAATCAAATAACAGACTGCATCACATGGCTTGCTCCATCTTACCATTTTTCTCATTGCAGCACTTCACTATCATAATTAATAATGCCACTGTGGCCTGCATTATGGACATGAATATCCCATTGATTACTGAAGCAAGAAACAACAGGCATAACATATTATTTTCTTAAGAAATATGAGAAAATCACACTAAATGAAACACATGAAGTACATTAACTCATCTCCATATTTACTTCTCATTAGATCACACCTGGAAAAGATGCATATATGCATAAGTAATTGAAAAGTAATTCTATTTTCCACAAACATTATAAACTTAATGAATGATACCCGTACCTTTAGGTGAAACAATGCTTCATTTCAGAAATATTCAGTCAATCCTAAATATTATACCAACATTATTTATAAGTAGTATTGAGTATTATTTATTATATAATATTGTTAACTAATTATCTTTAAATTGTGTCATAATTATAAACTAAATAATAGTGACTTATATAAAAAATATTTGACTGCATAATATAAACACAAGAACAAGTACAATATAAATTATAATAATGTTAATGTGACCAGTGCTTTTGCTCCCAAAATAATTCTTTTACATACATAGACTACCCAAACAATTATAAATCCATATATTATTTGTCTCTAATTCTAAATAGAAAGTTTAGGTATACTCGTATGTATTAAATACCAAACATTCCCACGTTGTAACTAACTAATGGAATTAGAGCTTTGTGAGACACGTGTGGAACCACTACCTAAAAATTAATCATTGTAACTCAGTATACTGTGCTCTATATCATGCATTTGCAGGGTAAATAGACATGTTGGGAACAATTTTAAGTTGCTGTTTTGGTTATTTTTAAAAATGGAGTTTAAGTAGTGGATAATGTGTTCACGTTTGTTTTTTGGGAAATACTTTTGATTGATTAAATATGTTACATCAAACTTCTTTTTGAGTGAGAAATGTAAATACATATTTTTTATTAATACAATGCTTTAATATGTATAAAAGAATAATGAAGAATATAAAACAATTCAAATATATGTATATATTTGTACAGTTATGATAAGGATTTTTTTTAATAGATCCTGGTAGAAGATATTTAAAAAATAGGACAGATATTTGAAGAAAGTTGGATATATCTGTTTTGTTTTTAAAATGTTTTGAACCTTTTGCAGAACAAGTAAAAATCAGAACCCAGACATAGGCAATGTTTATTTTGCTAGTGTCCCCATAAGTATATACAAGAGCCAAAGAAAGGATCAATTCAAACCTTGCCAGCTGATTGTGTTTGCTTCTGGCCCCATCATTTCCACTCCTTCATCGTCGAGCAATGAAATTCCAGAAGAAGTTATGCTGAAATAAAATCCCATAGATGGAGATATTGAAGATTTTGCTATCTTTATAACCCTTTGTCCTGCAAGCAACGAGACTTGTAATCATCAATCATTTGGATCATTGCTAATCCAGATAGTCAATATTTGCAGCGTGACATGAACAAAAATTCTGGGCTACGTTCAGGGATATTAAACCCTTCCCTATAAAAGTTCCCAGTGCTCAACCATGCATGCTAAACAATGAAAAAGGGAAAAGTGTTGCTCATCTTTCTTTCGTTTAATTAGTAAAATTTTGTTTGAGCCACAGCATTCTTGGATAATACATTTATCTATAAGCGGATTGGAACGAAACTTCATTCAATCTGCTCACAGCAAAATGTGACTTGGATATTTATGTCCACTAGTTTTTGGGGAATATATGCTTCTAGTCTAGCCTCTAGCATTGTAGCTCAAATGAAGTGGCATGCCTTACCTCAACCTTTGTTCTAGATGAAGCAGCACAGGGAAAATGGGTATTGCTGACCACACTATGTCGAAACCATGTCTAGACTTGTCATTAGAAAGAAAGTGGAACAGAATTTGAAAATTGATATATTCAATAGAATAGGAATACTTTTTCTCCCATCTAATTATAGGAAACAGAAAAGAATTAGTTCAACCAGTACAATCATTTTTTCCATGTCTTCACTTCTGAAATAGATAGCAAATTTTAACGATAAAGATATTACATATTCGCGTACTGAGCTGGTAATTAGTAGCCTCTGTTGGTTCGTGAAGTCATTTGAGCATATCTGACCATAAGGGAAAAGTATTTCCCATTATTCCTGTTTATCTAGAAAATAATTCTATACGGGCATAGTCACAAAATAAAAAGGTTAGCTAGATGCAATATACTAAGGAAAGGAAAATCACTCTTGCAAAGCATAAATTTGCATCAGATAATATCAGCTAAGTTTCAGCCTTGGTCACAGCATAGTAGGATGAAAGAAGACCTGATCTAAATTCTAGCACAAGACGAATAGTAACAGCATGAGCCCAGTGAATCCCCAGAGCGGCAACAAGATGAGAATTAAAATTTGAAGGATCTTCTATAGTTTCAGCTCTGCTCTGCTCTGCACTGCACCAGGATTCACTGGTTAAACATTGTTCAGAAAGAGAAGGCTAGTTGAGGTGTTATTTCCCCAAAAAAAGTTTGCATTTTAGCCTGAGAACATGTTAGTTATACCATTTTTTGAGATTATCTTTTGAAAATATTTTCAGAAAACCACCCTATTTTCAAATCTTATGCGATATTTTTCAGAGCATGAACCTCATTTCAGAAGACAGTCTTTATTCTTCATTTAACAAGTAAAATTAAACATGTAATCTTAAAGGGAGAAGTCTCAGCCGGCCAACTCAATTATCAAACCGTTCGAACTCCCTCACCTAAACACTTTTGCATTTTCACAAGTTTCTCAAAGGAATCTTTCCAAAACATTTTAGAAAATACTTTCACAAAACGAAAAAAAATCACAGTGGAAACTTTTGGAGTCTAATCACTATATAACACCTTGGAATAAATATCGGGAAGCTTCATCACGACTTTGAGACCGTACTTGATTAGTCACCACTACAGGAATCCGATAACATTCTGCTAGAGATCTGAACATGAAAATGAAAGACCAAATATTGATATGACGAAAGGGAACAACAAAACTAAAGTTTCCAAAATGTTCTCACTTTATAAATGAGATATGCCAACCTAATGGGTGATGTTTAGGAGGACCCAGGTCATATTCTCTGCAAAAATGGAAACATTCTTCTTTTGAGAGAGAATGAAACATATGAGAATATTGTTCAAAATAATCATAGTTGATACACAAATTCATTGCATTAACTTGAATTTTGGAGGATATACACCACAATGGATTTAATGAGTTGTTTCAAGAATTTTCGTCATCTCAATTATACATTCCATCTTCCATGCACACTAATGCACACAGGAGAAAAGTTTCTTTATTGACTATAAACTTTTTACCATAGAAATTAGTGGGTGATCAAAGACAATATAATAAATGTATCAAGTTTTGACAAATCAATACCTAAGGAGTTAGTAACAACTAACATGTGCAACTTAAAAATTTTCATTATCTAATAAAAGTATATACTATAAATAACATTATAATAATTATATCCTTAATAACTTTATAAAACTCTATCTTCAACTGATTATCATGAAACTAAAAAATCTTGGACAACAAAAGGCACACACGTTATGAGCTTGGTACTTCCTAGAATCCACTTCCATTGCAACACTAGGTGACATAATTTTGGCGCAAAGGAGATTAGTTGTTGACTTTTAATTAGTTTAAATTCCCAAATCATTAATTCCAGGAAATTTCCTTTGAGCATCCATTCAACTTTATCATGCTTGCTGTAAGTAAAGCACTTACAGCTCTCAAGTCAAGCTTCGAGCATACACCTTATTTCATGGTTAAAATGTTTCAGATAATAAACCCGGCTGTGCGATTCTGTTCTTCTCTCCCCTTCCAGTGCTCACTTATAGAAATAAGTGTTCAGATATTAAGATCAACCTTTATAAACACCAGAATTTAGCTCACCCCAAGTCCTTTGGAGTGATAAATTATTTTCTGAAGTAAGTTTGATTCACTGACTTCTATGAACGTAAATATAACAGAGGGAAAATAAATCACCCAGAAGCAAGGGCTGCCATGCTGTCAATTATAAGCAGCTTTACATTATGCTGGAGGAGTGAAACCTTTATATGTTGCAAGCTGTCAACAAAAAAGCATAATTCAGAAGTTAGTCCCAAACAGGCAAATTATCCTGCAATGTGGAAGTTTCACAAGCACATGCGAGAACCAAAGGTTTTAAAAGAAATAGTCAATATTACGATTATACTTGCTTTTATATTATATATTAACACGCAGCAAGTTACATCCATATGGTGTCTTTCAGTTCGCTGAGGCCTGTCTGCCACTAAAAATTTGGTGGATTTAGCTAAGAGCATACGGGATAACTTCTAGTAATCTCAGCTAAAAGACCAAAAGTAGAATCCTATATATAATGTATTTTCATAATCGAAATGCATAGAACTCTCTTCAGCTTATGCCATGCATTTAGTAGAAATATATCATAGATAATTCACATCCCTAGCCCATCCTCAATTCCTCATCTTGGTAGGAGGGATCAACTGACCAATTTGGAAAAAAAAGCATCAATAGCTACACAAGCTTTTGCCAACTTGAAGATGATAAAGTATAAGATACAGAGACCTAGAACTTGACTACTGAAGAACTAAATCAATGAGATTCTCATTCTCCCTTTGTCATATTATGTAAAGTCACAAAATCTACCATCATACTCTTAGGAGAGCGAGTTCCCAAGCAGAAGAGAGACTTCTAGGTAAAACCCTCCCACTTATTCAGATCTGCGTTCAGGCATTTTATTTCCCACTCCAATCATGCTATCAATATAGCCAGTATTTAGGAAAGCAACAAATAGATGGATCTTTTCTACCTCTCAGTGAACTCAGATAACGAGGCTGGCCGCAAAACTAGAATCCTTCCTGCCATCTGCAACAAAATGAACAAACAAATAAATAAAGTGAATCACACTTACTACCTCTTGTCTGTCTCGGTCTGCTATATAAAGAAGTAATTAATATGGTTAATAAAGATAATACAATCTCACATACATCCTACACAACAAGATGAAGGAAGCACATTGTACTGCATACCTCTTGAGCCAAGCCTTCCATGTGAAATATTTCTGGGAAACTACTAAGGCCCATTTCTATTCCTAAAAGGAGGTTTAAACACAATTAAAGTTGAGCAAGTCTGGCTGATTTAGTACCACAATTAATTAGTAATACCTTTTGAACTAAATTTGGATTCCACATCAACATATATTACACGGCCGCCTAAACCTCCATAAGAAGTAGGCAAGGACGCCAGTAAAGCAAGCTTCAGGCAAAACTACAAGTTCAAAATAAGTAAGACAAGATTAGTCAAACAAATTTGGGCTACCATCGCCAACCACCGTAGTCCAAGAGTAAGCTACAACTTGTAGCATTCAGCACCCCAGAGATAAACTCATAAAAAAAGTAACAGATTCTTGTAAGTATGTCAATTATCACATTAAATGTTTGCCATCACAAGTATAAATCGTTTCCACTTGCTTAAAAGAAGAAATTACATCTCAAACAAAAAATTGGAATCTTTAGAAAGAAAAAAGGATACTCAAGAAATTGGACAAATAAAGCAACCAAATGGTATTAACTTGGATGTAACCAAACAAAGTGGTGCAAATGGTCAGGTTTGTCCGCTCTAAAGAATACCTTAGGAGGCAATTTGGACATGCCTTATGAAGTGTAAACATATGAACAATAAGAATAAGCTTTTCTCCCTTTGCAGCATATGTGTTGAATCTTCCCTTAAGGGAGCAAAGGAACACTTTACACTTTCTAATATCCTTCTTTAGGTGTTCACTCAAATGCTGACTAAATTTAACTTCATATTCCAAATTCCTAGATCCGACCACAAGGCATCATCCTAGGTGGAAGTTGGCTATGGATGAGATGTGCTCTATCTCTCGAGGGACTTGGAAACTTGTGCCACTCCAACTAATGCAGATGTGGTTTCTTGTTGGTGGGTGTTCACTTTTAGGTAGCGCCTTCATGGGATTATTCCAGTATAACGCCCAACTGGTTGTTAAGAATTTTATGGAGACTTATGGTGTTACTATCTTGAAATATATTGTCTTATTGCTCGATCATATCTTGAGCTCTGGTAATGATGCTGAGGGTACAGAGGAGCATATCATCAGCAACATTTTGTCATGAAAGGCATAGGACTTGTTAGATATTTCAAGGGCATTAAGAATGCCCATAGCAAACATGGGGTCTCTTAATCCAAAGGAAGTATGTGGTCTTGATTTACATCAAGAAACTAGCTTACGAGGCACTAAACTTGTTACTCCTATAGATTTCAGTTCCGAGCCTTGGGACAATACAGGTGTTTACTTAGAGACAAAACAAGGAACTGATGGCTAGTAGGAAAGTTGATTATTTGTTAATTACAAGGCCCGGTATCTATTTTATGCTACAAAAGTAGTTAGTCAATTTACGGATAAACCACAATTTATTCAGTAGGAAGTTGACCTTAGGATACTGAAATACATTAAGGTTGCGCCTACTAAAGTTTTGTTGTTTAAGAAGCATGTCTATTTGAAGAGAGGCTTGTTCAGATGTTGATTACACTGGGTCTAGAAATGACAGAAGATCTAAATCTGGATATTGCATCTATGTTGGAAAAAGGCAAACTGTTTGGTACTCGATTCAGGGCAGAAGCAGAATATAGCTATGTGTCATACTGCTAGTGGGGTAATTTGGCTAATATTTACTAGAAGAACTAGGTTTCCCCCATAGTAAGATATTACCTATATACCGTGGCAATCAAGCATTCATTCACCAAAGCTTAAGGAACTAAGCAATTTAGAGTCTTTGTAGCAACCTAAACATGGTTGATATATGTGCTCCAACTTGAGAAGAAGCGTTGCAAGAATATTAGCAGATTCTTAGTATATTTTATATATGTTTTCCTTCTTTTTTTTTTTTTTTTAGTAGGTGCATCGTTATATCTTTACGATCATTATACTTAATACTTGGTCCCCTTTCCCTAGGCTGGGGTGATTCAATAGTACATATAGCTTAGTTTTTTTTATCTTCCAACAACCGCCATCAAGGGGAACAATGTGAAATAAGCTGGTCAGTAGTCACCAAGAACCATAACCATTTACCGACACAAGAATCTTAATAACTTATTCCAATTCTTGCCAGCCGAAGGAAACATATTAACATAATTATACTAGCTATGATAGCTCTAGTGAGATTTAGCCAGATAACTCCAACCAAAGAAGTTGACGATTTTATATAATAAATGTATTACGCTTATGCAGACACAATAATACAGGACCTGATACGATAAAAGAAACTAACCCCTGTTCACAATTCAAACACTTAAATATCTATGGCAAATACATTCAAATAGATAGCCCAAAACTACCTGTGTTTTGCCAATTCCAGCAGGACCAACCAACTCTGTCACGACACCAAATGGTATTCCACCAAAGAGGGCAGCATCAAGTCCTTTTAAGCGTGTCGGGAGATGGCCTGCCAGGTACTCATTCTGGTTTCGTTGCTCCAGCAACGACAAAGCCTAATATTAGAGTCCAAACAATCATCAACCAGTTGGACAGGAAAGGTACGTCTGTACATCTATAAGCCGAGTGGAGAAACTATCATCCGTAAAATTACCGTCTGATAGGGTGGGCATGAAATTTCACTGACGTGTGCCACTGCCCTTGTTACTTCTTCCAACCCAACATCCAACACCTCCATCAACTCAAACTCACTTAGTGATAATGCATCCTACAAGCATACACAAGTTTAACCAACAGCATACCAATATTGCGAGACTGAGTTTACGATTTCTAGAGATTGTACGGAAAAACTCGTGTGAGTTACAAAAGTTATTAGGATCAAGCAAACACTCGACAAATACTTTCAGAGGCAACACAATCCTGGTTCCAAGATTTAATCGACCCAATCAAATGTCACAATTCGGCCACAAGAAAAGTGATGTTAAATCAAAAGCAAACACACAACCCAGAAACAAAAACATGGACGTCTAGAGCTTCAATAAATTGCTAAAAAAGAAACTCAAAAACCATCACATCAGAAACATTTTCCTGCACAAACACAGCAGCCGCAACAGCACGCCATACCTTGGCGGTGACGATATTTCGAGCGGCAAAAACGTTAGCCGTCGATCTAGGGAGACCCATTTCACTGATCGGCTTGTTCGCCATTGAAGAAACTCTTCTAGCAGCTCTCTCAATTCTGCCCTCTTTTATTTGCTGAATTCTGGGTAATTCTTACTTCACTCCCTCACTTTCCCGCCAAAAAGACGATCAAACTAAGGGCCGCAAGACACTGCCATTGTTGAACCTCGAATGAGAAACAAAGTAGAAAGGAACCGACATGATCGATCGACATTCCAACTCTGCACGCCAAATGGGCCATAAGGACAGTTCACCAAAGCCCACTTTGTTCTTTGATGTTGGCCCAAATACCGCTAACATGATACTCTTTTACAATAATTATAAATTATAATTGATATCATTTAAAAATCAAATAAAACAAAATATTAAATTATTAATCATAAAATATATATGAAATACAGAAATATGAAATAAAATTTCATGAAAATATATTGTAATGAAAAATACAAGTACCTTTAATTTTTAGCATGTTATAAAGAAACAAAATATATATGTATTTTTGTGGTGTCAGTTCTCTCATGGAAATCAACTTTACTACAACCAAATACAATATTTATTGTAAATTATTAAATGAAAATTTTAAATTCATTATTAAAAATATATTTCAAGTAACGATATTTCTGATCATGTAAATATTATTATGGATAATTACATTTACACCCCTCGATCATGACCTGATTACACAAACTATCTCTACCTTTTTAAATAAGTACACATACACCTACCAAAATATCAATATCACTTACATAAACCATCCCTTACTTAAAAAAAAAATTACACAAGCACCCTTTAAAAATGTTAGTATCATCACACAAACTAATCCTATTTTTTTTTTGTTTGGGGTAGTTTTTGTAATTATGCAAAAGACATTGATGATTCGTTTAAATAAACCGTAGATCAGAGAACATAAATATAATTATCCATATAATTATTAATGATAAAGATAATTAAGGCATTATAATAATTTATAACAATTAATAACACATTTATAATCTCAATTTGGTAACAGTACAAATTTAATGGCAATTGTATTTATTGTCACTATATTGTTATCAAAGATGTGTCATTGATTATTTATACACAATTCATTTGTCACAATAATCATTTATGGGGACAACATTTTTTAAATATTGTCATTATTATAATTATGAAGATTATTTTAGTGATAAAAATAAAAATCTTATCATTTAATAAATACTATTTACAACATCTTACACGTCATCACAATTAAAAGTGTTGCTTTCAAATAAATCGGGTTTTGCAAGTTTGATGCTAATTGTACCATGTTTCAGAAATGACAATTAATAGGTAATTATAATGATGCGAACACGTTTTCGGATTAATTAAATTCTATACGTCTATTCAGTCGTAGTCTTCATAGGAAGATAGAGGGAACACAAAATAAATTATCATATTACAGAAGTTACTATCTTTTATTTTTTAATTATATTTAGTTATGTTTACTTTGATATACAAGTCTATATAAAAATTTAATATAGATTAATATAATATTTATTTGTTGTATGGCGGACTGATACAAACTCAAAGTCTTGTACTAATTACAATATTTGCACCGAATGAGAATGACCAGAAAATTTTCATGCCAAAAGCATGTGGGCACATCAAAGTAAATATTTGATAGAATTTATCATGTTTCGATAATACATATAAGTAAACACCTGACTGATTATACAGCACGGAGCTTTCCTATTATTATTGTATCATTCATTTAATACGATTTTTCGAAGTAAATGAGGTCTTACAACTTTAAAATAAGTATTTATAATTTTATAAATAACAAAAAAAAATATTTATATATTTGAAGCTAACTTTATGGGGTGTCAACGTAATTTAGTGTTGATTATAAATGCAAAGTCTGAGTGTTGGAATACTATAAAGTTATTTTACTTTGGGGATTAGCTATGATATCATGATTAATCATTATTTATTTTCTGTTTACTTTATTTTTATTAATTCATTATTAGTATCTGAAATTCAAAATATGATATAATTTTTTTATAATAATAATCACAATTTAATATATTTTATTTTAATTATATCATTCAAAGTAAATGTAGCTCAAATATGGGGCAAGAAAGAATGTTACAGGATTGTTTGACAATTGAGACAACTACTCGTTTTTAGTAATATCAGAAAACATGATGAGTCAGTCGCATGTTTATTTATTATAATATGTCAACTGACACACTACAAATTCTTACAAAACAATCCCTTAACACGGAAACCCTCAATTAATCAATCAAAATCACTTCACGCGTCTATTTATGGAAATGGGTAATTTGGGTGGGGCCTATCCAAATTATATGGGTTCGGGTCGGGTTTGTGATTTTATTGGAAAGTGGTCTCGAATCCGACATGAACTTGATCCGATTTTATTTTTTAAGTTTCGAAATTTTGATTTTTTCTCATTCACCCATTTTACTTATTTGAAAACTAAAATTTGAAATTAAATACAGAATTAAAAGGGTCCACGTAATACCACTTTTACGTATTAATGAGGAAAAATATGTGAGGAAGAACTCAGAAAATGAAAATATTTAATATTTATGACAATTAGACTTAAAAAACAATTATAAAAAATCACATTAATTTATGATCCATTAGTAACTATTCGAATGTTCATATAAATAATGTAATGTCATTTAATTGAAAGACAGTTAATCGGGATGAGTTATTTTTTGAAACGACAACATCACATACTTGAAAACGATATTTTAATATTAAAATAATAAATACTAAAAGTTGTTAAATAGGATGAATGAAATAATGTGGAAGGAGATGAAGAGGCAACCTCAGTCACATCACAGAAGACAACCCAAAGTTCCCTTCTTGCCTTGCAAATATTCAATGAAATTGTCATACACCTATTTCACAACGTTATAATAATTATGTGCATATCTCATAATTCACCGCACAATTAGTGGTGGCAATGGGGCGAGTATGAAACGGGTTGAGATGGATAAGAGATTTATCCACTTTTTACTATAAGTTATAAAGAATATTTTGATTCAAATTTGTTCATTTTTACTATAACTAAATTTATAATTTTTTTCACAACTTGTTTTGATCACATGAATAAAAAACTAGGGTTAATTAGACGTAAACTCCATTTAAAAATATAAAATTACACTTATACTTCCTCCAAAAATTCTTTATTTACACCTAACCCCTTTCCATCATGGAATTTGTATGAAAAATGTTAATGTTAGCAAAACAAATTTTCAATTTTTCCTTCATTTAGCATTCATATTTATGTTTTTGTACCTATAAAGGAATAAATGTAAAATTTATATATGAAGTGAATTTAACATCAGTATATTTTTTTCCTTATTAAGTACAAAATTATTATATGAGAATGTTAAATAAGAGGTAAAATTAAAAATTATGTAATTATTTTGCTAAAGTCAGAATTTTTTTGTCCAAATCCTAACCAAATGACGTCAGGTGTAAACAATGAACTTTTAGAAAGGCTGTAAGTATAATTTGAAAAAAAAAAAATAGAAAAAAATACAATTAATATTTTTAGTGGAGGTTTAAGTGTAATTAACCCTAAAAACTATTTCAAACTCCCATTAAGTAGAATTTAGGGTTTTATTTTCCTTTCATTTTTTTATTTTGTTTTTGATGGATCACATGGTACACGTGTGATTTGAGTGAGAATTGTATTTATAGCATATTGTTTATATGGTCTCCATATGTCATGCATTACATATTATAGTTTTCTTTGTACAAAAGAATTACAACATTTTTAAAAAATTATCATATATAAAATAAAGTCATTGTAGGTCCCATAAAATGAAATATAAAATCACTTGTAAAGAACATACCTATAATGTCAGTATAATTAATGACATTATATCACGTACTATGATCTGTTTGGCATCTAAAAAGCCAACATTAACTCATTAATGATACCGAGTAAAATCTTTATATCTTTTAATTAACATTATAGAGATTGAATTTTTACAATGCAAATTTGACTATACTGCGCCAATGAGGCTTAAGTTCTATGATTTTAGAGTCATGGGTTCAAACTCACTAGGTGCATGGGATGTTGTTTTTTACTTATAATCGATTTATTTTAATTAATAAAAAGTTCATTGCTCTTATCTCAAAAAATTCTTTTTGACTATAGCGGATGATGTGATATCATCAGAATAAGATTTGATATATTTAATATTAAAAATTAATTTATGCAGTAGCCAAAATGCCAACCTCCCTAAATACAAGATCAAAATTGCAATTTAATTAATTAATCTGACTAAAAAATTGTCATAATTTTAAAGTTACTAAAAATGAATTCGTTTAACACCAAAAATGCGACCCCTAAATTAAAGAATTATTCCTATACAAGAATAATGGTAGCTTCTTTGCCATCAAAATTGCTGACTCAAGCTCAAATGAAATACGGAAGTCATAAAGGTCAACTCAATAGAGTTGATTTTTAGCTTAACGTAGAAGATACATTTAACTTGAAAACATATGTTGTCATCTCATTTATTGGATTTTGATTCTCTCTTTCTCTCTCAAACTAATAATTATATACTTAGATATAGCTATTTTAGAAATCATACTATCATTATACACCTTAATACGTTAATGCATGTGAGAAAATATATCTTCACTCTTATAAGAGTAATTTGGTCATAAAATACTTATTTGACATGTAATGAGTTAGTAATAAATCAATCGAATGGTAAATATATAAATTTTCGTTCAGTTTTTTAATTAATAACAACAAGTCAATAAATCTTCACTAATGGAATTATCTATTTCTTATACGGTAACATATATAACGGGTATCATATGTAATTTTTCAAACTACATGGAGTTTACGTGTAAGACACCGAACCTAAAAGGAGGAGGATGTAATTATCGTTTTAATTTTAGAATATAATGATTGTAACTGCTACAAATACAATTTGAAAAATGTATATTTCTTCCTGTAAATTAACAGTCAAGCTGAATTTGAGGGAAAGTAAAATGTCTTGAAATAGAATTTTTGAAATCATCACAGAAACGATCCAATTGGTAATTTAATGTCTAAAAGTTAGGATAAATTATATTCACATACTCTGACGATTTTAGGTTTTACTGTACACATATTATCTATTCAAAATTCTAAATACGTTTCTTGAGAGTTGATGTGAATACAATTATACGAGGGTTTATTTATAATTTTATAAAAATAATTTTTTTGTGTAATTAAATATAATTTTATTAAGAGCTGTCGATCTAATTTATCCTAATAGTTATTTGTAAGTGCATCAAAGATTTTATTGCACTTATTACCCTCCCATCCTCGATGGTATCATTAATATATACAGATAATTTATATACTGACACTTCTTGAACAATTTATATTTTTTTATAAAATTTTAAATATATTTTTTGATGTTGTAGTTGTAATTATAAATATACGTCGTATTCAGTGATAAAATTTTAAATAAACACCTCGTGAGGTACATTACACTACAATTTTTTAAAGTGTATCAAAAGGCGGAAAATGTTTATATAATTAGAGCTAATCTCAGTGGGTGCCAATGTAACTTAACATAATATATAAATACCAATATTTATTGTTTATTTATGTCATATTTTTCTAACGCTTCACTAGATGAACGGATTTCGGTTTAAATGAGGAATTTCGAGAAAAAAAATTCAAATGATTTTATATTAAATGCATTTGACATCAACCACAATATATTAAAAGGATAAATTCAAACGACCTCCTCCAAGATTTGAAAAAATTACGAATACATCCTCGTTGTTTGAAAAATGATAAATACTTCCTTAATGTTTGATGAAATTATGTAATCATTGGATGGAGGTATGAAATTATCAACTTTGCCCTTACGGTATTTTTTTTTTTAAATAAAAAACTTAAATTTTATTTAAAAATTATCCACTTAATCTATAAAAAAAAATTAGAAAATTTTTAAAAATAAATAAAATTATAAATTTTAGTTCACAATGATATTTTGTCAGTTTACCACAAAAAATGAATGCAAACCTAACGGATTGGACTAATTGTTAGATGATTGTTAAAATCAGGAGGCTATTTATAATTTTTCAAACAATAATGAGATATTCGTAATTATACCAAATTTCATAAGAGGCCGTAATCCCTCTATTAAAATAGCTCAAAATGAGAATTTAAGATTTTCAAACATTTGAAATATATAATTATCCCAACAAGTATAGTTTATTATTACAAATTAAAAATATTTTAAATTCAAAATACGCCACATTTTTTCCACTAATATAGAAATGAAGTTATCATACTCACAACAATGGTTAATGATGCTGTCGTATTAATTTTTAAATTAATAATTATACCCTAATTAGATCATTTTAAAAAATATTTGTAACTACTTTTTCTTTCTTTCTTTTAAATGTTACTTCGCCTTATTGTAAACCACTACACAGTTGTACTCATAATACCTTAAATTGATATTTTTTATTTTTATTTTTATTTTTTTACATAATTTATTAATTATATATTTATTTTTATATTTTGAAATAAAAAAAAATAATTATTATAAAAAATTAGGTAAAATAAAAAGGGTAGCCGTACGGGTCTACACATGCTATGATTTTGGGAAACATTTATCTTTTTGAACACTTTAGTCGCCATTCAAAGAAGAATACTTTAGTCGGATATTATCCAACACCCGAAATGCACTGTGTGCTGTGCGGTATAGCAAATGATTTTATATTCTTCTATTCCATATAAATAACTATTTTTAGTTAAAATTTTATTAATATATTCTTATTTTTAAAATTTTAAAATAATTTATTTTTATTTTATTGATCAATAATTCATTTTCAAATTTAATGTCAATCTCTCTCTTGTATATAAAAAGCGAGTAATAACACTCTCGTTTCTCGTATGTTTTTATCTTTTAGGACTTATTTCACCACTTTTCACTCCAAGTAGGCCAAGCACCATATTTTTGCTGGCATCACTCTCATTTAATGTTTTCATATAATCATTTGGGTAAAATTACAAGGAGCTCCATGAGGTTTGTCTTTATTTCAGATACCTCCTATAATGAACTATCATAATGGGTATTTATAATTATCACAAGTCTCAAGGGAGCCCATTCTAATTTATCTTAATAATTTTGTACTTATAAAGAAAAAAATATAATAATATTAACATCACTTCATATATATATATATATATATATATATATATATATCTATATATATATAATACGTACATTTATCCTTTGGGCTAGGTATAAATCAAGAAATTTCGAATGAAGTATAAATGTAATTTCAAAACTTCTTTAAGGAAAATTGTAATTTAGCATTTTTAGAAGGGATCTAAGTGTAATTAATCATATTTTTAATCTTTATTTTGCATAAACATTGCTTGAAAATTTGACATAATTGATATTTTATAATTTTATTGTTATATATAAAGAAGGGTAAATAACTAAATTAATACTTATTCTTCATATTACATATAAATGAACATGAGATTGATCATTTTCACAATTAAAAATAAGAGAAAGAAAAAAATGTTGAAAAATATCTTTAATTGTTAAGAGAAAGAAGAAAAAAATATTGAAAAAATATATAATAACAATAATATTATAAAAAAATTTTAATAAAACAAATTAATCCTAAATACTTATATGAAGTTTTATCAGGCAAAATAGTAAAATTCTAATTCAATCCTTCTGGTCAACTACAGTGACAAACACATTATTTGGTAATTCTAACACATTATCTCAAAAAAATATGTAAAGGAAACACATTATTAAATTGACATATCCAAAATACCACAGACATCAATCCTTAATCAATAATCCAATATAGCTAGCGTAGTAAACATAATTATTTTTCTTTGTTTCATTTGCGACATAAAGAAAGCATGTGGATGTGGTGGTGGAATCTGCTTTGACCAAATACCAACAACATAAATAAAAGAGTGATATGATGAGATTTTCTGTAGTTTTTATTGCATTCATTTGTGGAATATTAACTCCACTTACACGTCAACTTTCCTTTGTATTTATTACTTGGAAAAAATATCATAATATATTTGAAAATTAAGAAACTGTAGTGATATATTGACAATATCAAGAAAAGTGGAAGACAAAATGAACATAATCAATTATTATAAATTCATGTTGACCGCATATGAATTATAAAATTAGTTACTAATTTATAAATTCAAATTATAAAATTATAATACTTGTATAAATTATTTTAAATTTTTAAAATTAAAAAATTATTTATCTTCTTTTTTATTTATAATTAAGTATTATAAAAATTAATAAATTATAATTCAAAATAAATTATACAGTTTATATTAGTACTCCATTCTTGTAATTCGATTTGAATATTTTTCATTTGATTAGCATGAAGTAAACCAAAAATAGTATAATTATGTAATTTTAAAAAGGAGAAAATACATATTTAAAATAAAGTATGTTTATTTGTTAACCTACCACAATTATTAATAAAATTTAACATGAACACCTAATTAAAAAAATAGCATAAACAGTAATCAATAAAAAAAATATAAATGCCCAAGTCGTTGGACATTAAAAACAAAAATAAAAATAAATTAGACTCGGAATTATACCCCATTTTTTTAAAATATTATTTTAATAAACGGGCCTCATTGATCATCTACATATATAAGTACCCCGGAAATCTCTCTCTCTCTCTCTCTCTCTCTGTCTCATGCAAATTTTTCTTTCCTATACCTTAAATTTTTGAAGGGCCTCACTGTGTTTCTTTACTAGTTAATTAATCGGTACTCTTTTCCATTCTTGTTCTGTTTTTTTCTACTATAATGATTTTGACTCTATTTTAGACGAATATGAAATCAAAATTCTCATTTTTTCTGCGGCATTGAATCAAACAAGCAAAGAGCGAAGGATTTGTTACTATGGATTTGAAATCTATGAATTTGGAATCCATTCTTGTTCTGTGTTTTTTTACTCTGCTTTCACTCTGTTTCTTGGGTTTTTCCTTTCCGTCTCTGCAGATCACATAAACTTCATGGCGACCGCCCCGTCCGCCCCCCGGCCAACAAAAAACAAGGAGGGCGCCACCCTTCCGCCGAGGAGGGGCCGCGTCAAAGCCCAGATTTTTCAGAGCCTCGCCGAAACAGTTTCCTCTCTCGCCTCAAAAGCAATTTCCAAGATCGGAGGAGGCGGTGGAGACAGCTCCACCCACAGCTCTACCGCCATGAGTGGGCCGCCCAGCGCGTACGCTTCGGATGGGTATGGAGATGATCAGGCCTGAAACCTCCGGCGTATTAGCCTTTGCAAGGTCTGTATAATATGTACCACTGTAGAGTGTGTTGTATAATAGGTGTGGGGGTAGTGGGTAGCGCTCGCTGTTCCTCCCTTGTTTCTTGAGCTTACGGGCGGAGTTGATGGGGTTGGAACTGGGGATTACTCCATTTGATTTCTTTGTAAATATATATAAAATATTCAGTGTGTTTTTTCTCTCTCGTTGGTTTTTTTTATTTTTTTATCAGCGTCTTCAATTCTCTCTCCCTTTGCTAAAATTCTATTCAGATTGGGTTTTGGTAGAAATATTTAGAAATTGATTTGATGGAATCACCGATTTTCTCTCTCATTGTTATAGGAAGAATGATGGGGATGTTTGGGTAATTTAACTTTTGAAAAAGCGCGAGGAAAAGGGCTTTTTGGCTTGAAATTCTTGACGGAGAGAATACTAAAATTATCCACTTTTACAACAACTGTAAAGCTATTAATAATAGTTTGTGAGGTGAATTCAAATGATTTATGATCTAAAAGAAGGATTGGGAATCAGAAGAGATTCATTTTCATTTCATTATTCTTTTCCCCTTTTCCTCCACTTTTGTTTATCTTCATCCATGCATGCATATAATGCAATGAATTCGACATCTCTAATCTTTTACATTTTTTTATTTTTCTCATACTTCAAAAATTCATATTTTTTTTAAAATTACAAGAATATCCTTAACGGGGTACCATAATTTACCTCAACAGGTGTATTCAAAGTTTTTGAAAGATAAAAAATATTGATTTAAATTAGATTTAATTTAAAAAGATCGACATAATTTACCCTTAAAATAATTTTTATACTAAAGGTAAGGAAAGGACACAAATTTTTTCCACCATATTTCACTTAAAAACATTGTAAAATAAGGTAGGATGGAGTATGGAGCAGCCAAAGTCAAACTCAAATTCATTACGGAAGAGTCATGAGGCCCTGTGTCAGTGCGACTTAATAGAGGATTTTAGCCCTAAGATTCCTTGCCTAACTCAACGGGGCTGTAAATGATATGTAAAATAATATAATGATAATTTAAATATATTTTTATTATTTTAATCTACTTAAAAGCTTATCAAACAAAAATATTTGTTATATTTAACAAATCGAATTCAGCAAATTTTTATAATCGAGTATCGTGTAAAGAAAATTATCAAAATCGATTTTTTCAACTCCCCTCCTAGCACTCGAAGCTTGGTCTATCATGCAAAGGCATCGACTGTGCTCGTCCACTAATATTTTATATTGTCAAGCACCTCTCCAAAATCACGATTAACCATAATTAAGTGATTTTGAGAGCTCCAACAACTCAACCAAACTTACCCTTAAAATACAATAAATTGATATCATCATTTAAGAATTATAATATTTAATTACAATTAATTATTATGGTTTAATAATAAATAATCATAGCAAATAGCTTTTTACCACGGTCACGCAATGGTTGTTGGTTGTGGTTTTGTGAGTGGGGTTAAAACATTTGTCATGACTAAAAGTCATGGCAAATGTTTTGACCATAGCTCTTGGCAGTGCCAAATTAATTTTTCATGATGAAAAATTAGATTTTTGCATCAATTTTATTTAAAAATAGTTAATAATAGTCATTTATCATAGCTTTTAGTTATAGCCACTAATATTGTAGCAAATAGTAATTGTATTTCTAGTGCATATAAAAAGTGTCAAATATAAACATTAATCACATTTTCAATCTTATTATACAATAAATAACACACTTATCATATAATTATTTAAATTTGGACAAGAAAATAAGAATATTTATGTCTAATGATTAGGTCTTAACACCACAATTAAAGAATTTAGACATAAAAATTGAATATTATCAATTTCTTTTTGCATATTTATCGCTCTTCATGTTAATTTTTTTTACTTTGTGTTCTATTTTTTTTTTTTTGTACCTTAATAACTCTTAATTGATATTTTAGTATAATTAGACAATTACCAATCTTACCCAACAAAAGAAACTAAAAATAAATAAACAATATTTTCTCTTGATTATTTATAGTATTATACTCAACAGTCCAATAGGAGGTGTGGACTTTACGTATGACCTTCAAAATAATTTTATTTTATTTTTTTAAATAATCAAAACTAATTTCTCAATTCCTCTGGATAATTGAGTTAGTGACTTATTTTCACCGAAATAATGTTCAAAATGATTCTTTATTATTTTTTCACTTTTTAGAAGTTATTGCTCGTGAGTTTTGATCGAACTTAAATTTATATATATTATTATTATTATTATTATTATTATTATTATTATTATTATTACCTACTTCCCCCCTTTTGGGCCAAGAATTTATACTCAATTTTCTTATTGTTTTTAATTATTTAAATATTACAAAATAATAAATTAATTTAAGGTCTTAGAGATAATTGGGCCCCATATGGCTCGTGGTTTTGACTAGTTGCGATGACTTGTTCATTTGTTTTCTAGTGGAAAAAGTCGCGACGACTTAATTGTTTTCACATATTATCATTCCTATTCACTTTCGTCCATTTTGTATTACTGTTTTCACATTATTTTCTTGAGTTAAAAATAACGAACTATTTTTTCTTAATAAGTTGATTAAAATTATTAATATTAAATATTTATATTCAATAATTATAACAATTATATACTAATTACCAGTATCAAATAAATATATGTAACCAAATATATATATTAAAGTAGAAATAATATCCCACATATTGTTAGGATTCAAACTCATAACATTAGGACCATTAGGCCTCAATTTTGATAGTTTTAATTGATTATTGTTTTTACATTATTATTTGTATTAAATGCAATCGCTCTTTGAGAATTTATAATGAGGAAAAAAA
The DNA here is from genome assembly GCA_034509725.1 of Sesamum angolense. Lineage (NCBI taxonomy): Eukaryota > Viridiplantae > Streptophyta > Magnoliopsida > Lamiales > Pedaliaceae > Sesamum > Sesamum angolense. Next base: position 15,636,348 of record JACGWL010000002.1, read on the forward strand.
CATTTTAAATAAAAAAAATGACAAATTCATGGACGTAAGCTTTTAAAAAAGAGCCAGTGAAGTCTAACTCAATTGGCAAAACTAACCCCATAACCTTAGAGATTGTGGGTTAGAACCCCGCATTATGCATGCGTGGGGTATTATTTCTATTGTATAGTAAGTATTGTTTGTACTGTAATAGCAGGTGTTAATGTTAGTTAGTTTATTTGATATTATTAATCAGCGTACGATTGTTGTAATGATCTTTATTATATATTAATATTCGACATGAATGATTATAATTGAGTTATTTCAATTAATAATAATTCATCGCCTTAAATAAAAACAAACTTTTAAAAAAGGCAATCTATCCCCTTCTTCGGCCTACTTTCACATCTATTTTGTCTTATTCATGATAAATAATATTATTTTACTATAATGTTTAAGTGACAGTGCTTATAATAAGAGAAATAATCAAATTTTTTTTATAATGATATATACATATATACACACACATTATACGATTTGATTAAAATCGAGTTCAATGAATTGGATCACCTAAAAGAAAATTTGGACCACTACTAGAAGATGGTGACATGGAACGCACTTAATTTAAATATCATTTTGCATTTTAAATTGGGAAATTGTTACAAGTGTGAAATGAGTTGAATTTTTTGGTGTTCAAGTAGGTAGGGTCCATTCTTGAAATTTTCAAGTAAATATCTCTATAATATGTTCATTTCATATTTAATAAATTACTAACTCTGTTTTTGTGCCTTCCTTGTCTTATACTACTATTTTTTATTAATTAGAGACAGATTGGCCAGATTTATTTAAAAAACATATTTTAAACTCTTATGTTTTATTAGATACTTTTAGAAATTATTTATAAGATATTGAATTTTATTTTAGAAATAAATTTATAAAATATTTGGGCAAAATGAGATCATGAAGCTTTTAAGATGTTAGCTGTGATAAATTAGTAATTAATTTGAAAGAATGCATTAAAATTTTAGAAACAAGTTAGCGACTCTATTAATCCGAATACTATGGAATTGTATTTTTCTAACTTTTTATTTAGGTTTATTTTCACGTATCAGTATTTTTTCAGATAAATCTGTTGTATTTAACCCTTAAAAACTGATGCTGAGCTTTTAATTTGACCAACAAAGAGATACGAAAGCTTGTGTCAAAAAATAAAATAGTAACTTTCTTTGGATCATAGTAACTTAACTCCTTAAGATTAGAGTTTCAGGAACAAATTCAAAATTATGAATATGCATATTTATTTCACTTTATATAAGTTAATTGTAATTTATTTTATTATTTTTTATTATATTAATATATTGATTAAATCGATATATTATTTAACTTTTGAATTTATTAAAATATTAGCATAATTATGTTGAAATCATTATGAAGAATTTTGGAATTTTGACATAGCCGGAACTAGAAAGAAGAGTGAGAGTGATTGAATGCGAGCCAAGTGTTGGGCATTCGCACAAGAATTTCATCTGAATTTCAGCGCAGATTCTGCAGCATCACACGTGCACCCCAAAGTCAAAAGTGTATTTTCTCCGGGAAATGAAGTATATATCCTCACACTATAAAACAAACAGAATGTTAGTTAAACAAAAAATAAAAAATGAAGATACCAATATTGTTAATATAATAAATTAAATAGTTTAATGAATAATAGTTATATATTGTCTAAAAATTATCACTACCAACAATCGTTGATGAGTAACTTATGTAAAAATTCCTATCATGAGTAATTAGTGATAAATTTTTTTTATCCTATTTGCATGCTCAGCGCGTGTAGAATACTCTCCATTTTTTTTACTGAGAGGGTTTTTTTTATAGGATTTGTAATTACACAGGATTTTTATTTTCTATTTAATTAACACATGTAAATATTTAGTATTCTTTTTAAAATATAGGGGGCAATATGCAATTTTTTCTTATATTAGATTTATATATATATAAGTGTATATATATATATATATATATATACATAGAAGTCCAAAAACAAACACACACACACACAGATAATATGGTGTAAATCAAAGTTTGCAAATAGGTAAAATTACAATTTTTGTCCAATAACTTTAGGTCATTAACATTTTTAGTCTTATAACTTATTGAATTTATACATTTATTTCTTTTTTTGACAAATTTAGTCATGAGCATCTCACATTTGGTCATTTTTTGGCAAATTTAGTTATGTATTGACAATTTTGGTCCTAACGATTCACAGTTACAATACAAAAAATAAGATTTATTATAGTGTGAATGAGACCAAAATTGTCAACACATGACTAAATTTATCAAAAAATGACCAAATGTAAGATGCTCGAAATTAAATTCGTCAAAAAAAAAATAAATGTATAAATTGAGTAAGTTACAAGACTAAAAGTGCTAACAACTTAAAGTTATATGACTAAAAATATAATTTTACCTGCAAATATATAATGTATATTTTGCCTTGTCTCGATAATTATCAAAAAGTGTAACAAAAAATAGTGATATTTTTTTTTTTCATTATTTTTGAATTTTTGTGACGGGGAGTAGAAACAATTAAATTCAATAGCTTGGACTCCAAGATTTAGCTGTAAACTGATCCATCAAAGAAAAAGATTGAGATTCGTATCATCAGTAGTCCAATTCAAGAAAATAAACGTACAACTTGCAACAGCAGGCGTCAATTGAAGATGTGGTCTGAGTAGCGGATAAAGTATCACTCCAATAAAATTTATTATAATTTAAATTTTATTGGTTACGAATTAAAATTATAATAACATATTATTATTAATTATAATTAAATAAAATTTGAAGTTGCATCACAATTCTTAGTGTTTGTTTCTTACAAGTTGTAAGAAATAGTGAAGTTGACGTAACCGTGGTGCAATTATTAAAGTTGTTTCTCTCCCAATGTTAACACAACTATGTCCTAATACGTGCGCTCGTGGCGGAAAAATGAAATAACACGAGTTCGTGTGTTTGAATCTTTTGATTGTGAAAAACACAAGTCCTTTATAAGATAGAGTTTGTCATATGTGGCTTTATTAAAAAAAAAAAGCTTATCAAATATTTTGCGATTTTTAGGAGAGAGTCTGGTGGCGCAATCCAGCCCATACTGAGCCGTTCGGGCGCACACACACATGTAGTTTTTTCTCGAGAATCCATCCATCAACACTTTTGATCGCAAATTTGTAATATGTTTCAATACAACACATTAAAACTTTGTACTGTAGAAACGTAGGGAAAAGGCAACTAGTAGTTATTCCAATACAGGTGAGGTTCGAAATATTAGTTATAACTAAAAATTATGACAAATATTATGCACATAGTTAAAATATTAGTGCTATTGCTAATTAATTGTAGTAAAAAAAATTGAATTTCTTACATTTTTATTTAATTGTTGTAAATAGTATTGATTTATCATAATTTTTAAGTTGCAGTTATTTATAATGTATGGGATAATTCATTTTTATAGTAATATTACTAAATACTTGAGTTTTGTAACATGTTTTTTTAACCCTTTTCAATTCTTGTATGAAATACCAAAGGAAATTAATTGCCAAAGAAAGAGAATTTTGCATAAAAGTTCACTCACTCTTTTAATTAATTAATTAATTAATTAATTTGATAAAAGGACAATGAGAATGCATAGGCAAAGTCTATATAGAATATATAGAATTAAGATAAGTGATTAGAATTTGTTGTGAAAATGCAAGTCAAAAGTCAATAAGATGTAATCCAACTTCTAGAATTTCTTCCTTGGGTATCCCCTACATTTACTTTAAAATGCAAGGTATTAATAAAAGTCTAAGTATGATCATCATTTAATTTAAAATAATCATTGGTGTAAAAATATATAACAGTAATTTCGTCAAAAAATATTTATTTGACCTATAATAAATTAGTAACAGTTAATTTGAAGATAAATATAGATTTTTCATTCGACTTTGTACTAATATCAATAACTTCGATGAATTTTCACTCGTTAAGGGGCTCGATGTCATGTGTAATCATAATAAAAAAATTGAGTTTTCAATACATTATAAATGATAACGACTTAAGAATCGTGGTAAATTAACACTATTAGCCACGATTAAACAAAATCAAAGTAAAATTTTAAACTTTTACCACGATTAATTAGTATTCTCCATGACTTTTAGCTATAGCCAAAACATCATGATTCTGGCAATAACTAATGTTTTGGCCACACCTGCAGAAATAATGGTTAATAATTGTTGCAAAATCGTGATTGACTTGTATTCGTCATTTTTTTAAAAATTTATAATAATTAACCCTAATAAAAAATCACATATATACATGTGTTTTTTTAGCGAATTACATAAGTATCAAGAAAGACCGTGTAATAATCTCAAATATATAATATGATATACTTTGTAGATCTGCTTTGACAATACTGGAGAAGTTTCAGATAAGGATTATGTTCCTTTCTGCACTTTTACTTGGGCTGCTAGCTGTAGTCTCATGTACTCTCTCTCACTCACTCATCATTTCTCACAAATAGAAGCTTACGTCACTCAACACCTCCAGAATGAAGTCAGCAGCCAAAAAGCATCCAACTTCCTAAATTCTACAACATACTGATTCCTCTACCCAAAAACAAAAATAATAATAATATTATTATTATTTTATATTCAATAAATTTAAAATTGATTATACTAAAGACATAATATAATTAACATATAAGTATTATTGACGTCGCCTGTTTAAAAATTTGAGGTGAGGATAAATATAAAACAACCCATGTTTTTTTTTTTTTTTTATAGTTCGGAATTATTGTTTTATTGTATTATTTGGTAAACTAAGATATGATAATAGAGTAAATATATATAAAAATGAATGCTGCAACTTAAAGATTTTATCTTTCATCTACAATGAACTAAAAGTGTGATTATATCCTTAAACTTTAGTAAATATATAAAATTATTAGTTAATTATGAAACATTCGTGTTGATGTCAATCTATTTTACGAATACAATAGGATAAATTACATATATATATTTTTTTTCAGATTAGATATAATTATACAAATATTCTCTAAAGTTCATAAACTTATAATTCAAATATATACCTTTTCGGAAAAACTTTCACAAAACAATCGTAAAGATAAAATTACATTAATACCCCTCGAACATTGTACTTATAATTTTTTTTTTAAATATAGAATTTTGCATTTCAATTTAAAAATTATTGAATATATTCACCCAATTCAATATAATATAATAGGTACGTGAAGTAAAATGTGTTGGAGTTTGATTATCAAATTCAAATGAAGATTTGGTCTTATCTATATGATTATAAAATAATTTATTTTTATTATATCAAATTTTGAATACTCGAATTTATCTTTTATTTTATTTCTTTTTCTTTAACAAAAGTGGTCAGATTAATAAAATTTAATATTTTTTAATAATCTCATAATTATATATTTTTTTTCGTGTAACTACCCACTATTTAACATTCCTCTCTCACCCTACTTCTCTATATTTATTATAATTTAGAATAATAATTTATTATTTTCACATTTTTTTTTCTTCTTATCATCTCAAGTCAAGATTATTTTTATATGCTTATAAAAACTGCGTACAACGATAAAGTACCTTAGTAAGTAAGGTTGGGGTGGAGTTGGGTGGGCTATAGAGATGTGGGCTTAGGGTTTAGCTAGTTGTTGGGTTGAGGCCCTATGAAGCCCAAATCCACAAGAAGATTGCCCACTCCAATAATTCAGAACAGTTTATTTAATTCATATACTCTAAATACTTTGATGCTGTATTTCCCTGCTTCTTAACTAACACGTCTTACACTCTTTTTTTTGTGATGAATATACGTCTTACACTTACATTCACCTTCTAAATACTTTTCGTTATTCGAAAATTATCAATACCCATAATTTTAGTAATTTTTAAAAAAATATCCTAATCTATTTATATCCGTTAGATTTACAATTTCTACCTATTTTTTATAGTGAACTGATCAATATGCCCTTATGGATTATAAATTATAAATTTATTTTTATTTTTATAATTTTTTGAAAACTTCTCTATGGACTAAGTGGATAATATTTTTTTTACAATGTTTCAAAATTTTCCATCAATCTCGTCCGATTTAAAAAAAAAAAAATATAGCAGTAATAAAGTCATCCAATATTTACATAATTTTTATCATATATCAAGAGACTATTTATAATTTTTCAAACAACAACTCATATTCATAATTATTTTAAGGGAGATCTTGTATTTTATCCTAAACTTTAGGTTTTTTATTCTTTATGCAGCATAAATCGGACCGACCGACCCGGAACAACCCCCTCCCCCCCCCCCCCAGCACGTTTCCAGTCATAATTGGATCCCGGATCTTGATGATTTGAACCTAGACTCCATTGTTTTAATATATTTGATAGATATTCATATAATATGAAGAATATTTGTATTATATATATATATAAATTATATATTTTATTATACTTACATAAAATATATAAAAATTATATCTTTATAAATCAAATAATAATTTAAAATAGTTTTTAGGTTTTATTGTATAAATGACATATAGTTTGAAAGTTTTAATATCTCATCTTCTAAATGTGCACATATAAATCTATAAAAATTTAGCCCAATTTCAAGGAATTCTCGCAGGCCCATTTGCCATTTATTACCTATATATAATTAAGAGCATCCTATTGTTATTTTCAATTTATTGGTGTATTATTTTTTTATTTTTTAAAATGAACTAATTATTTTTAATTTTCATACTCTATAGCTATCTTTTGATAGTTTTTTTTTTCTCATTCATTTTTCATTATATATATATTACCTATATATTTTAAATAATTTGTAACTCCAAACAAAATAAATAATATAATTTTAAAAACATTATATTTTAAATATTTTATAAGAATCATTCACATATGTAAAATGTACCACACTGATTAATTATTATTATTAATCTCTTTTAAATTATCATATAGCACCAAAAAATAATGAATATGCTCGGTAAAAAAATATGATTTTATGTTTCAATGTCTTATTTCTTGTAAAATATAAAAACCAAATATACCTTTATTATTAGTTTATACATAACTCGGAAAATTAAAACAAAAATATTCAAACCAATTCTTCCCTACATCCAAACCATCTCAGAACCCAACCGGACTAATCAAAATTGATCAAAATAACTGTAAAAATAGAATTCCAAACAAACCCATTACGTTGTGTACGTACACGCATTTGGATTTTTATAGATTTGAAACAAATAAAAAATCACATTTTTCAAAATTATTTTGATTGTTATAAATTTAAAAAAATATTTTATTCTATTATTGATATATTTGATTAAATATTAATAGATCTTAAATTATTTTTATATCATTTGAATTTTTTTTTTAATTTTGTTTTCTCAAATTCAAATCTACCAATTCAAATTCCATTTGCAAGTCCCAAAGTTCATCTTATCTCGACAATAGTATGGTGTCCTAATTACATGAAGTCAAAGCGAATAATAATTCACGCAACAAAGCATTGATCGAGTAGTGATGGAGAAAAAAAATCAAGCTAAATAAGACAATGATGATATTTTTGAAAAGGAAGGTCTAAGTCAAACTTATCAAATTTATGTGGAACAACGAATTACTAGGATAACCCCAGCGAATAAATCATAGTCATGTAATAGGGGAGATGTGAGGATTAAAGTAGTACTTTCTCCCTACATACCCTGAATAGCATATATTTGTATTAGTATAAATACCCCTCGTTTTTTCATTTGTAGGGGGATGAAACTACTTGTATAAAATTTTAGTGTAAAGCGTGTTGAATCGTGTTCCTATAATACAAATTAGTCGAGCTTGTTTTTTTGCGACATCAAGTAGCAAGTGGTACCAATTTATTTATCATAGAATTCATGGGAAATTCTTGTCCGAATTAGGCTCGGCCAAACTTAAACCAATTATATGGCAAGTGTATTTGCCATGTAATTGGTGGACAGTTTATAAAAAGTGATCAATCACAGAACAAGTGTGATATACTTACTTTGTGATTATACTAGGTTCGGATAATAATTTTTCTAGAATTCATAATCTCATCATTTGAAATTATGAATTAATTTAATTTTCTGGCAAATTAATTAATTAGTATCTAACTCATATGACCAAGCACACACGAGAACCAAGAGATTTGCAACACGTCATAATCTCTAATTACTTAATTATTAGGCATCGTCACCCGCAAGCCTCTGAATTAACATTTGGACAAGAATAAGATGAAGAGAGTCGTTGTTTTCTTTTTGTTCTTGACTAAGATGAAGTGGATATTCAGACACCTACCAAGTACACGTGCGTACTTAGTTGTCACGTAATCAGTAGTTAATCCATCTTTGCTCTAATTAAAATTGAAATCTCTGTTGGGTTTTTGTCTCTAATCATCCTCCACTAATACTTAATTACTGCATACTATAATAATCTTTTCTTTCGGCGATGAGTGACGCATTTGTTATTAGAACAATAAAAAATGGATTTGCTTTTGCCACCTCCACCTCCCAATCTGTGCACACAACTGCTTTTGCTTTACTTCTTGGTAATTACATTGATGTTCCTAAAGTTAGTTTTAAGGGTAAACTACAATCACTATGAAATTTGACATATTTACGAATACTTTATCGTTATTTGAAAAATTTTAAAAATACTATTTTGATGTTTGATGAAATTATGAAAATATTGAATAGAGGTGTGAAATTATCAATTTTATCTTACTATATATTTTTCTTTTTTAAAAAAATCTGACGTGGTGAATAGAAAATAATTATCCACTTAGTCCATAGCAAAAATCAGTTTTTTTTTAAAAGAAATAAAATTAGAGTTTTTAGTCCACAATGATATTTGATCATTTTATCACAAAATAGATGAAAACTTAACGGAAACTAACGAATTGGGCTAATTGTTAGATGACGTTAAAATCAAGGGGGTATTGATAATTTTTCAAACAATAAGGGGGTATTCGTAATTACATTAAACCTCAAGAGAGATCGTTGTAATTTATCCTAGATTTAAATATATAAGCAACTGTAATATTATAAGTATACTTCTTGAGTATGTATTTGTAATTACAAGTGCACTCCATATTTATTAGTAAAAGTTTACACAAATATCCCATAAAGTACATTATTTTAACACTCATTTGAGAGATGCACTTGTAATTTTACAAATGATAAGAAGTTTTTGTGTATTTGAATTTAATTTTAAGTGTGTCAATCTAAATTACTATTTCATCTTTCGTTTACTGCAAATTATAAAGTGTTATTGACAATATTGACCATTAATTCTAAAATGGAAATCTTTTAAGCAAATAAATTAGGATTTGAAGACGGACCAGAATTTCACACTTTTTGACATTATTGAAATTATGGGGACTATGAATGAATGAAGAAAAATAATTGATATTACATCATGAATTATGAATTATTTAAGTAAATAGTGGAGAAAAATAAATAGTTGCAAAAAAAATGAACGTTACATTTAGTCCTGCATCTTTAGTCATTACAAATTTAATTTTGTAATTTATATTTTATTGATCTGGATTGAGATTAGTGATGATTTGACGACAAACTGATCCAGATCTATGTTAGTGATGACCTAGCGAACAACTGATCCATATGTCAATGATGACCTGACGAACAAATTGATTCAAATCAGGATTAGTGATGACTGGAGTCAGGTAAGGTCCGTCCTTTGCCCTAACCAAATGTATCAAAATCAAGACCAAATATGAAAATGACTATAATTACAAAACTAAATTTATATTGGACCAGTTGTGTTGTATATTTGTTGTTACAGGATTAAAATTATAATTTTGTCATTTTCTTCATTATTAGGTTTTTGAAAATATTTTATATGATCTCCGAATTTCTATCACTACATTTCGGTCAAAAACGAAGAAGAAATTAAATTAAATTAAATTAAAACGTTGCTTTCGTTTATTTAAATTCAATTAATAATTATATATAATATCATGAGATAAGAGAATGTGGCATAGAGACTAGAGAGAGCCATTTAATGGGATAGACGGTTAGCCCAATATCCCTCTTTTTTTTTTTTAATTGTACTATATAATATAGGAAAATGGTCTTTGACCACAATTAATTACTTAATTTTGTCTGAACTCACTATAATAAAAATTAAAATAAAATAAAAATAATAGTGAAAACTTTACAATTATTTCTTATAATAATACTGATATTATTACATTATAATTATTAATGGCGAATAGAATGCAGCAAATTGCTACTATAAATAATTATGATATATCTATAGTAACAATTAGGCCTATCAATGTGTATAGGGTCAGATCCAAACCCAGAAAGAGCTCAAATAAATTAATTTAGACACAGTCTGACAACACAAGTATAATGATTGTTATATTGTTGTCACCATTCTGTCACTGTACGTGTATTACTATTGTTATATAGTGACAACTTTACTTAAAGAAATTTCGTCACTTATTATACATGTTGACAATATTTTTTAAGGATAAATATCACTGTTAAACTATGAAAATCTTTTGTAGTATTTATAATTTGGTAATAATTATAATGTATCACTAATTTTCTGTCCCGTAGTGATTCAAACTTCTTAGAACTTGATTTGTATTTTTTGATAACGTAAATTACAACAAATCCTCCTGAAACTTATTATAATTATACTCTTCATTAATTAAAACATTACATATATACCTTTCTAAAATTAACGATCGTCTAATAAATGCTCCCTCATGATAGTTTATTATATAGAATATTGTAATTTTTTCAAACAACGAGGATATTTATAATTATAAAAACCTCACAAAAGTTGTTTGTAATTTACCCTTTTTATTATCTAGAAAATTTTCTATTGGTTAGCTTTGTAAGTTTCAAGTTTCATATGAGAGAATCACATTCTTGAATGTAAGTAATTCTTGGTAACTTTCATCAAGAAAATCTCTACTTTGTGTTCTTACTTCTAAGGAAGATTATGGAAAGATCTTGAGGAAATCCTTTTTTTTTTTTTTTTTCTTCTTTTTCCTTCTCTTTAAAGCGTTTAAATCTTAGCAATTAAGTTAACTTTCATTAAATCTCATTTATTACGGATCTATTTACTCTTAAGGTGTGAATTATTATCTACAAATACACTTTATCAGTTTAGTGGTTAAAACTGAGATCCCATTAAAAGGTTACAGGTAATGAGTTCGAGTTCAACAATATGTGTGGTGTTTGTCTCACTTCATGTGAATTTGTTATAATATACATTTATCTCATTTAATATGAATTTATTGTATGTATTGATACATTTGTTAATTTATTGATATTGATGCAATATATATATATATATATATATATATATATGTATTTAAAATAAATCAATTACAAGTACAATCATTTATGTCGACATCAATATCTAAATAAAAACTATTACAATAATCATATCTTACTTCATAATACCTTACTATTATAATAGACAGCAAAACCTATTATGCAGTAGACCAATTCCTGCTATACAGTAGACAATATCCACGTACCTGGCGAAATTCGACTCCCATAATCGTTAAAATCAAGAGACCTCGACTTCACTAATTGAGATAGGCGTCATTGGCGATGTTGTTGCAATATGAAACCATAATTTCTTAAAAAATTTAACTTCATAAACAATAATAATAATAATAAATACACTATCTCAACTCATTACTATTTCCCACAATATATTAGGAAATAATAAAATATTTCATAGATTCCCAACATATTGCTCTTGCTTCCTTATGTTGTTTGATTTTTTTTCTTTTTATAATCACTTGTGGGATATGATCCATGGATACGGATATAAAGACATAAAAAAGAATCACATTACTGACACAATTATATATAGTATATTCTTTTATTATATATATTATCAATTTCTTATAAAGTTAAATATGCGATATGCAAAATTAAAAAAAAAAAAATAAAATGAGCATATTTTATATAATTTTTAACCAAATCGTGGCTTAGACATGTATATTATCAATTTATTTCATACGCGATTTTTCTAATTTCACATTTTCCGACATATGAGTACCGCGTCTGATATGTGTTCATATCCGACATTGTACCGAATAATTTTTTGAAGTATTCATATATTATAGCTTGTAGGATTCAATTCCGCCAAGCTAATATTTCGATAAAATTGCAATTTATAGCTTTTAATACTATCATAATTCTTTTTATCTAATTATCGATTATGCCTATGAAATTTTAATTCCTTCATCAATCATGAAAGTAAGGTTAATTTTTGAAATCTAGTTACAATCCGTAATTGCATAATCAATTATGGAAATTGTGAATCAAAATGTCATAATCACTTTTTACTAAATCAATTATGCAATTGCCGATAAAACTCAAATAAAGTTCGAATAAATTACAATTAACTTTTTTAAAGTTATCATAACTATAAATACCTTATTATTGTTTGAAAAATTACAAATATTTCATAAAATTAACAATCGTTTAATAAATGCCTCTATTGTAGGACATTCCAAGAAGATTTATTAGATGATCGTTAATTTTAAGAAATATCATTATAATTTTTTAAACAACGACACAGTATTTATACTTGTAACAAAACTCACAAGCACACATTATACTTTATACTTAAAATTCAGGATGATAGCAAAAACATAATTGGAAATAATAAAAGGAAAAGGAAATAAAGAAAAAAAGAATTGCTTCATTTCCGGAATATTCAGAAAATTCTCTGACGGAAATTGGTAACAGCGTTTGCCAAAATTAAACCTACCCAGTAATAGCCTAACCCGCAACCAAACTTCACCTGGACACGCGTCTCCGAACTATTGGTTCATTCTTAGAAGTCAACGCGTTGCCTGCCAGGCCTATGCTATTCCAGCACCACCAAATTAATTATCGCATTGATCGTCGACACCACGCTCGGCGTACCGTGTCTGAGAAAAGGCTGGGCCCACATAATTTACTCTCGGGATCCAAGGGGTTACCTCTGCCTGTCATGAATCCCTGCCGAAGCGCACAGTCACAGGCACGTGACCCGAGCCATGCCTGTTAAAGAAATAGATGTAAAAGATCTGGAGCACCCCTAGTGTGAACCTAACGAACCAAAAGCGAACGCGTCGTGAAACGGATGGAGATAGTGCGACGTGGCGAGCGGTGATTTGATGCTGCTTGGGACGTAACATTACGCTGGATGCAGCATAGTATTGCAGAAAATATAAGGTCGTATGTGATGGGGAGAAAGAAACAGAAGGAAATAATGTGTTAAGGTTCACTTCTCTTTCCTCTGTCTTCTTCTCTTTCTGAAAAACTCTGTCTTCGATTTTAACTCTTTCCTCCCCGTTCTCTGTTTTCTGCAGCTGAGTGAATAGCCAGATATATATATATATATATATATATATATATACAGCTGCATATACATATATATAGAGAGAGAAATTTAATCATCTATATATACATATATTTAGATAGAGAGAGAAGAGAGAGAGAGAGGAGAGAAAGGCATGGGGTGTTTCCCTTGCACTAGATACTCATCCATTGATAAGAAGCAATACAAAAAGAGTAAGAGCAACAGCAGCAGTCAGCGGTTCAGAAGAGATGATGATCATTCGCAGAGAGCATCAGGTGGGTGTGTGTGTGTGTGTGTTATGGAACATAGTTTACATGATATCCCATATTTTCTCCTTTATTATTTTTAGAAAAAGTTTGTGGGTGTTCGAAAAGGAATAGGATTGATCTTTTGTTATTTTCTGGAATTTTTGACGTGGGTTTTCAGAAAAGAAACGATCTTTTCCGTGCCCCTTTCTTTTCGTTTTTATTGGGTGGGTGGGTGATGTTCTTCACCTTCTTGTTATTTTTATCTTGGTGGTATTCGTTTTTCTTGATTTGCATGCTGGGCTGTGATCACTCTCTTTGGAAATTCATTTTTATTGACTTGCATGCGCGTTTCGTCTCCTCTTTCTTTTTAATTGATTTTGTGATCTTGTGCCCCCCAAAGAAAAAAAAGGAACAAAAATCGAAATTGATTTTAAATCATCCCCGAGTGTTATTTCCTTGTTTCTATAAATCCATGTTTCAGTTCCATTCATGATGGCTTTTGTATACATCTAATTCTTTGTCTCTGTGTGTGTGTGTTTTATTTTTCCCTTTTTCTCTTCAAATAAATATGATCTTACGTTTATATGCATGTATATGGATATGACATACCTTGCTGCCCTTATTGATGAATTCTTGACTTTGGGTTGATTGTACATTGAATCATTTACAAAAGGCTGAATTTTTGTTCATGGGGTATGATGTGAAGATGTTTTACTAGAAACGTCTGGAGCATCATCTTTTTTAGGATGTCTGGCCTTACATCTGTAATCCGCACTTTATGTCTTTAACGTTTATTATTTGTTCGGTGGGCCATTATTGTTTTTCACCTTTTCTCAAATTATTTTTGTGTTATGCTTAGATTTTTCAAAATCGAGCTCGCTCAAATCTGGGAAGGAGGAGCATAAATTTCTGTCTCGTGCTGCCACGGAGAACAGTTCAAGGGAAAGAGATACTGGTTTGAGTCCTGATTCTGGAGTTGAGGCGGACAGCTTCAAAGCGAGGAAATTCACTTTAGCTGAGTTAGTTGATGCAACAGAGAATTTCAAGGCAGAGTATTTTCTTGGCGAGGGAGGATTTGGTAAAGTTTATAAAGGTCGTTTGCAGGGTACCGGCGAGGTCAGTTGAATGTATATCAAGTAATCCAATTGCATTATGTTCATAGAAGGGAATCTGTAAATTGTCTGTCTTCGTTTCTTGGGATTCAGTTGCTTCATTTGTTGGTAAATTCAAACAAGAAACCTGCTTGATGCCCTGTTCTGTTACAATATCTGAATTCGTTCTGTTTGGTATGATGCAGGTTGTTGCTATCAAGCAACTAGATCGCAGCGGGGGTCAAGGGATTAGAGAATTCGTGGTCGAGGTCCTAACGTTAAGTAATGCAGAACACCCTAATCTTGTTAAACTAATTGGTTACTGTGCCGAGGGAGACCAGAGGCTGTTAGTCTATGAGTACATGCCATTAGGTTCTTTAGAGGATCATTTACATGGTATCTTTTAATTTTCATTCCTCCCTCTTTCACGTTATACGTTGATGACATTTTGCTCCTTGTCCTTGTGAGATGTTGCTTTGAAATACCATAAAGTTATGGGATTTGCTTTCTTTACTTGTACAGGCCATCGAGCTAATAGAAAGGTCCTAGATTGGAACGCTAGGATGAAGATAGTGGCTGGTGCGGCAAAAGGCTTAGAGTATTTGCATAACAAGATGAAACCGCCAGTTATTTACCGTGATTTGAAGTGTTCCAACATCTTGCTTGGGGAGGGATATCACGCCAAGCTATCCGATTTTGGTTTAGCCAAAGTGGGTCCTAGTGGAGATCAAACCCATGTTTCCACAAGAGTGATGGGCACATATGGGTACTGTGCGCCTGATTATGCTTTGACTGGCCAGCTTACATTCAAATCAGATATTTATAGCTTCGGTGTCGTTCTTTTGGAGATTGTCACGGGCAGGAGAGCCATTGACAACAGAAGAACAGGTCCGGAGCAATCTATTGTTGAATGGGTTAGTATCTTGATTTACGCACAACTTGTTTTCAATTTGTTATCTGTGTCATCCTCTTTTGTCAAACTAAGTTTGTTATTGCTTGCACTATCACCACTTGACAAGCTACAGTTGAAGTATAAGTCGTATCATTGTGCTTAATCGGCGGACGAGATTGAGTTTCAGTACTTAGTGGCACTTAAAAGGCCTTCACCAAGAGTCTGTGTGGTCCACTTGGATTCGATGTTTTCCCTTTAGGGCCATCCAAAATGGCTCCACTACTACTATGGCTTAGTTGATTCTGCAAGTTGATTACATTTGGAGAATCCAATGCTTTATGCTATATTCTTTCATAGTGATGGCCTTCTCTTTTTCGTACTTCTCCTTATCTTTCCAGCTTCCGTCTAAACGTAATGATGCCTACAGTAAAAAAGCACATTTGAATGTGGTGTCGATTTCATGATCTACGGACCAAGTACCTTAGAGATGTGCAAGATGCTTGGACTTCTCAAACAATTCTTGTTCTTGTCGCAGTCAGTTTATCATCTAGACATAATAGAGTTAGTGATTCACATGTATTTGTCGTTTTCAATGATGCAATTAGGTTCAAGAATGCAACAAAACTTCCAAGAAGCATATGATACGGACTTACACTTGTTCATTTTGCAGGCGAAGCCGTTGTTCAAGGATCGTAAGAAATTCTTCCAAATGGCCGACCCAGCATTGGAAGGTCAATATCCCGTGAGAGGCTTGTACCAAGCTCTAGCGATTGCTGCAATGTGCATCCAGGAGCAGCCAGGCATGCGGCCGCAGATTGCAGATATCGTTAACGCATTGAACTATCTTGTTTCACAGAAATACGACCCCAAGATCCATGCAATCCAGAGCCCAGGAAGCGTCCATTCTTCGCGCAGATTTAAGAGGGATAGCGAAGAGAAATTTGATCCCGGCTTCGGGAATGTGGAGAAATTAGAGGACTTAGTTTGAGAGTTGTTCATTCTGCTGTTTGCTCTCATGCTCTGATCAGCACTGTAAATCCATCCCTTCCTTATCTTTGTAGATTTTACCTTCACATGCTATGTTTAAGAATGATGAAGAAGAGAGAGAGTTCCCTTGCACACAGACACATAGTTGTACAGTAATACATCGGATCGTTGTGTTCTTGGATTTTTGCCATATTTCCTGAGCAACCTAAGCTGGTAATTACGTTTTGTTTGGAGTTATTTTTGCTATCGTTTCTGGTCATCCTTTTCTTGAAAAAATTTAAAAAAAGAAATACATTCTTCCTTGGTAAAATGTGGAAATGAAATTTTTTATTTAATTTTAATTTTGTGAAAACATGTTTGGTCATCAAAATATGAAGTGTTTTTCTGAAAATCTGGGACAGGATCGAGTTTTGGTTCTTTTGAAGCAATGATGCAGAAACACTGTGAAAAGGTAAAGAAGCGGTTCATAAATTGGTGCTATCCGTTTCACGCTAATTAATAAAGGATTAAATACATTTATACCCCATTTAAAAATGTAAAATTATAATTTCCCCACTTAATTAAAGATGAATGTCATCCTTCTGGCTATAAAAATAAGAAGAATTTGCAATGTCTTATTATTTTAATTTAATTACACTAAAACTCTATCTAAACGAGTACAAAATTATACTTTCTCTTAAAACACTTTGGAATTTACATTTGCACCTTCCAAAAATTCTCAGCTTATAATTACACGTTTCGAATTTGAATGAGTTGTGCTCCAACGTTTACTTTTACAATTGCCTGTCCTGGGCCTGGGGTGGTGGCCCAGGATATAAATGAAATGGTTGAGTAATCTTAGAAGTAGGGGGATAGTGCTCGGCCCAACCCAATTAGCGAATTTGAGAATTCAGACAAGATCCGGAGGCCTAGATTGTTGTTTTCAGACATGCTAGTCAAAGCCTAGACTGATGTGTCCGATATCTTACTATCGTGGATAAAAGTATATTTGAGCCTATAAATATCAAAGTATTTTATGGTATGATTTATTTTTTGTTTTCTACCTTATTTATTACTTTAGATCGTCCATCTTTCGTCCTGAACCCGAACTGACTTGAGCGTCGAAAGATCTTAGTCACGTTCTTGTTTCTTCTCAAAGCCTATTTCAATATTTGAAAGGAATACTGTGAGCGAGAGACCTACATTGGATAGATTGTTTATTTCGATCCGGGTCAATACCTATTTGATATTGGGACATTGTAAAAAGTTAACATCAAGTTAATAAAATTAAATACCAATTTCAAACGATAATATCATTATAAGAATAAAAATATGATACTATTAATGATATTAAATAATATATAAAATCAATCAATATTTATTGCCGAGTTGATTATAAATATCGAGCGATACTTTGAGTTATAACCCAAGTGGAGTAAGCATTAAATGAGAAGATGGAGGCGGAAATCAGAAATAGATGCGAGGTGGCAGTGTCTACTGGAAATGAAGGGGAAAAATCCATTGGCTAAGAGAAGCGGACTGTAACATTGCTCACTTGAGAATCATTATTCATTAGGCCGGTAAATGGGCCAAATTTATCTAGATCGAGACCCACCCCATCTTATTATCACTGGACCCAACCCAACCCGATGGGTCTGAAAAAAGGGTTGGGCCCAAATCCGAGGAAGCACACAATTTGTACATTTGTTATTTCTTGTTATGGTATAGATAACTTTAGAATTGTAATGCAATCATAATAAGTTACAATAAGCTATCAATACTGAGCCAATTCAAAATAAAGTAAACAAAAAATTAAAAGTGATAAAGTGAGATATCCCAGCTAATAACTCAAAGTAAATATAGAATCAATTTATTGAATTACATGGGTCTTAAGCTTAATATTAGTAAAGCATATAACAAAGTAAATGGATTTTTCTATAGTAGTGACAAGTAAGCCCAGTTTTTCTACTCGTTTTATTGATTGAATTACGCTTTGCATCTTAATAGTACTTTCTGGGGTGACCTAATTCCCTTGTTTTTATGCGCACAAAAAGCATTCAGTTCTCCTATTCAAAAGTTTGAGTGAGATGGTTTACTCCAAGGTGCTGTCCTTTGCCAAAGAGATTCTAAGATTTCTCATCTTCTATTTGCAGACGATAGCTTAAGTTTTTGCAAAGTCGATGAAAATAACATACCCACTGTTCAGAGTGTGCATGAGATGTATGCTCTGGCTTCGGGTCAAGAAAATCAATCTCCCAAAAGTCTTTAGTGATATTCTGTCAGAATACATCACGTGAAATTCAACAAAAAATTGCCAACATGTGGGGAATTCATAGGGGAACACAAGCATGACATCTATTTGGGATTGCTACCCGTCACTAAAGAATTGACCAGTGATTGTGTATGAAATTGTCGCTAGGGATAATTAATAATATATATAAATGATGATTTAGTTACAATAAATACCTGTTATCACTTTATTATATCAATGATTTTTTGTAAACCCACATAGGTTCGAAGATAGGACCTCTTGCAATAAATCTTGAGCCCAAACTATCTTAAGCTGTCACCGTGGGGCTTATACGCTTAAAAAATGGGATAATTACATTTACACCCTTTTATCTATTGTCATTTTACATAAATCACCCATGACAGCCTTTAAAACTCCAAAATGCCCCTATTGACTTGGTCAAACTTTAATTTATTTTTTTAATGAAAAAAATGCTCTTATGGGTGTTTTGTAATTACCAAAAGGTAGAGGGGTGTCAAAGTAATATTTAGAAAATTGAATAATATGACCCCATTTATTTTTTTATTTTTATTTATACTAATTTTTAATTTTAATTTAAATTATTTTAAAAATTTTTTGTTGAATATATATAAATTTACACCTCTTAATAATTGAAATATTAAATTATTTAATTAATATATTAATAAAAATTAATTACTAGCTTATAACTTCAAATTAAAAAAATATCACACTTCTATTAATTTGAATTCTTAAAATTAAAAATTATTTGCTCTCTATTTTTATTTATAATTAAATTTTATTAAAATTAATAAATTATGCAGTTTATATAAATTATAGTAGAATTAGTAAAATAAATAACTTATTTATTAAAATATTTTAAATTATTATAAATGTAATATATACATATAAATATGTTCAATTATATACATATTTATATATTTATATTATATAAATATATATACATATACATATATGTATAATTTATTAATTTTAATAAAATTTAGCTATAATAAAAATAAAAAAATAAATCTTTTAATATTAAGAATTTGAAATAATTTATACAAATGTGATAATTTTTAATTTGAATTTATAAGCTAGTAACTAGTTTTTATTAATATATTAATTACATAATTTAATATTTCAATTATTAGTGTAAATTTATATATATTCAACAAAAAAATTAATAAAATAATTTAAAATAAAAAATAGTATAAATAATAATAAAAAAATATATAGGGTCATATTATTCATCCCCATAATATTACTTTGACACCCCCTCTACCTTCTACCTTTTGATAATTACAAAATACCCCTAAGGGCATTTAATGTCATTGAAAAATTAAATTAAAATTTGACCAAGTCAACAGGGGCATTTTGGGATTTTAAAAGCTGTTAGGGGTGGTTTTTGTAATTTTTGAAAAGGCAGGTGATTTGTGTAAAATAACAATAGGTGAGGGAGTGTAAATATAATTATCCCTTAAAAAATTGTCATAATAGATGTATCACTAATTATTTCTGGTGATAACTTTATGCACAAATTATGTTACTAATAATACAATAAGAACGAGATAAAATTCGTTGTCACTTAATAAATATTCTTAATGACAATTTTAAAATTGTCACTTGATATTCTGACACCAATATTATATTTTACATAGCAAATACTAATAAAAACAAAACAATGCGACTCTTTAACTTTTTTTTTTTTCATTTTAAAACAGTTTACTATCTTTGAAGTCAGTGAGTCACATTTTTTTTTTGTTTTGATTAATCATAGTAGACCTCCTCTAAAAATATAAAATTACATATTTTCTTAAATAAATTTTAAAAATACATTTACACTTCCTTCTAGATATTCTCCATGTACAACTTACATCATTTTGTTTGAGTTTGGACGAAAATACTAACGTTAACAAAAAAAATTACATAAATTTTTAGTTTTACCTCTTATTCAACATTCCTCTAGTAATATATATGTTTATACTTGTAAGGAGATAAATAAAATATATATAAAGTCTAAAGGATAATTGTAACAAAAATATTTCTTAAATTAGAGCGATTGAATAGAAATTAGTTAGTGGTGAATAAAAAAATTAAGAGTAAATTACATTTTGTCATTTGAATTATGTTCGTTTTTATACTTTGGCATCTATTTTTTTTTTTTTTTGTCAACTTCCATCTCAACTTTGAGAAATTTGCACTTTATCATATACAATTATTTTTTTTATTGAAAAAACATCACATGCTGTAGATATATGAAAAATATCACATCACATAACCCTTAAATATCATATATATGTGCACTGCATATGATTTTTTTTTTTTCCAAAACTTGGTGAAAAGATAGTTATAAATGGGCAAAGTACAATTTCGTAAAGTTGAGATGTTAAGTTGACACAAAAAAAAAATTTAGATGCCAAAATGTTAAAAGGTTATAGTTCGGATGACAAAATATAATTTACCAAAAAACTAATAAGTATTTTATTTTCTATGTATGGAGTGATGTGTACATCATTGGTGAATATATTTCTTAAAGCACTAGAGATATACTTGAATAAGACATTTTGAAGAATAATACAATAATAATATTAAACTCACATAATATACGAGAAGTAAAAAAAAACTATTCGAAGATGACTAATTTTTTCGTTCATCAACAACTACTTTATACGCCGTGGCTAAATTATTTTATTACAATTTTATCCTTTTGATTTTACATATATAATATTTTAATTCTTATAAATATAAAAATATTATTATGAGAATATTGATAAGGGGTATAAATTATGTATTTTTTTACTGTTGTCATCCAAATCTCATGGAATTGGTCAGATATA
The DNA here is from genome assembly GCA_034509725.1 of Sesamum angolense. Classification (NCBI taxonomy): domain Eukaryota; kingdom Viridiplantae; phylum Streptophyta; class Magnoliopsida; order Lamiales; family Pedaliaceae; genus Sesamum; species Sesamum angolense. Next base: position 15,658,017 of record JACGWL010000002.1, read on the forward strand.
AACGAATAATATTTAGAAAGGTGTAAGTATATATATATATATATATTTAAAAAATTAGAGGAGCGACACTATTTTTTTTATTTAAGAAAATTATTGATGTATTATTATTGATATTGGAAATTTGAAATAGAGTTTTGGTTGGGGTAAGAGAGGAGAGTGGGAGTGGGTGATGTGACCTACAGATAAGATAGAAATTTGGGGAAAAGGGCAGTTCACGTGCCCTGGACCTACCACTTCTGCCCCCTCCCATCTTTTGGTAATTTCCTCCGCCACCCTCTCTTTTGGTGCCTCCATTGTTTTACCTATGTATGAATCAACCTTCCTACAACGCTTCTGTCTTTTCATCGACAATCATTTTCAACACAAACATGTGAGGTTGCATCAAAAGTTTTTATTATTTTATATCATATTTTGGCGTTGTCTCCAAAAATAGAATTATATATTTATTTCAGACGTATATTTTGGAAGATTATACGTTTAAATTGTAAATGAATAATTTGAATGATTTAGAAAACTTAAAGCATTAGTTATAGATAATGAATTTGAGTGACTTCTAAATCACAAGACTTCGTCTGACAAAGCATCTTTTAAAGCAAATTTGCGTAATTCAATTATAATTGACAACAACTCGCAATTTAGTCATGTAATTTTATAATTTTGATAATTTAATCATTTTTCGGCCAACTTGGCCAGAAATTGCAATTTACTTGATATTTAGTTCTGCAAATAAATTCATATAGGACCAAAAATACCAACTCCCCTAAGTTATAGAGCTAAAATCGCCAAATGCCCCCTAAGTTATAGAACTAAAAATAGAATTTAATTAAGTCCTGTGCAAATCACATATAATTTTCCAGCTAAATTGGCCGAAAAAGGATGAAAATTGTCAAAATATTGAAGTTACATAACTAAATTGCAAAAATTAATTCGTGCATGATAAGAATGCCACATCCCATAAGTTATAGGACTAAAATTACATTTTTTCCTCTTTATAATAATATTGACATTTTTGTGGGAGCATGCGTAATTTTTTAAAAAGTAGGATGTTTTGTGTAAATAATATTAATATTTTAGGGAATTCATTTGTATTTTTTTAAAAAAACTGTGGTAATTTATATAAATACACCACAAGTGAGGGTGTAAATATAATAATCTCAAATAATTATTTTTGAGTTGAAAACGAGCAATTAATCATTCTATGTGTGAATTCTGTGGGAATTGGGGGTAGGTGCTTTTGATGTACAAAAAAGATGTTTTCATCTTTTTCTTTTTGGTAATTATTCCAATTCTCTTGTCTTCGATCTGAGAATTGACAATTTCACTTTATCGTGAAATATGCCATTCTTTATATATTATAAATTAATTTCAGATATATATATATAAAATAATACATTAATTTTACAGTTAAATATTTTACTCCATCTCCTCCCCCACATCATATATAAATTGACGCGATATGCGATTTGATTGGTGTCCCGTTGCGCGATATATTATTCGCTTTGGCTACGTATGAATCTCACGGGTTTGTCTTTGAAAAGGCATCTCACTAGGGAGAGGAGGTCTTGGGGCTTAAAAGTCACTCAAGCTTCTCGTCTACAACCAATGTGGGATGCTTATCTACATCATAGCCCCCTAGACGAAGGGCTTGAGTAGAGGCACATGGCCTCGTTTCCACAGTTCACCTGATGCACAGTTGTGCCGAGGGTAAAATTCTCATCTCATCCATAAATCAAACCTACTTCCACATCATAAATTTATATATATATATATATATATATATAATGTTATCGGTTAAAAGCTTTTTTACAATTTAATGTAGAATTTAAAATTTTTAGAATTATTGATATTAAAAGAAAGGTAATTTCGATTTAAAATAACAATATGCAAGCGAGCAATGTGCATTTATTTTTTCTTCTAAAGTGGGGTAAGAGTATATATAGTGGTGCATGTGCAACACTCAACTGAGCGTGCATCATTAAAATTAAAATTTTAAAAAAATTAATGGTTTTTAAAACTGTATTTTAAATAAATAATTAAATATGTTAAAAATAAAAGAGAATAGGAAGTTTTAAAAAGTTAAATTAATGAAAGTTAAGAAGAGTGGGCAATTTGACGGTTAAATATAAAAAGACGGAGAAAGTTAAAAAATTAATAAAATACCGTTAAAAATAATAAAAGAAAAACATACCATAATTAGAGAGGACAATAAAAGAGTGTTTTTTTTCTTAATAATAAAGTGTATGTATATATATATATATATATATATATATATATGCATTTCCATTTATTGTTCTTATAATGGTTAAGATATTAATATTAAATGATTTAGATATCTAACAACTTAAATTTTAAAACGAGGTGATGGTAATTAAATATAGTACCAGAGCCAAAATAAATAAAATATTTTTTTATTTGGATTTTGTTGCCACCCATTTATAAAAAAAAAAAATTCACGTGTAATATTTGTATATGAGTTGAGGCGTGTTAAAATATTAAAATTAAATAATTTTTTCCTCTAACTATTCAAATTTTGAGATAAGACGGCTTCCAACTTAACGAAATAGCAACCGTTAGTCCTGCAAGTCAACTTTTTATTGCAAAAATAGTCCTTGTGTTAATTTTATAAGAGCAGCAGTCAGTCAGTCAGGAGAAACTCACGTGGCAGTTAATGGCCAATTTGGAGGGAAAAGAAACCGACGGTGGTCATATGTGGATGGAAAATTAATTGCTTACACCACTCCACCTTCAGTAAAGAAAAAGTAGGGGGAAAAGGGGATAACAAAAAAGGAAAATTTTAACTCTTAGTCTTTGGTAATTAGGTAAAAATACATTTTTAGTCCAATAGAAATTAAAATTGCCACTATATATATTTATAGAATAAAAATATAATTATTTCCAAATATTTCTTGCATATTGGTGCACCCACATAACCTATCCCATGCACTACAAAAAAAAATGGATTTTTTTCCACTACAAACGAGCACGGCTAAAAAATTATAATAAATTAATACTTTATATCATGATTAAATAAAATTAATGAAAAAATTCAGGTTTAAATAGGTTAATTATCATCTGTCATGGTTTTAACCATAGTCAAAATATTATTTGCCGTGATTTTTTGGGACCCGTAGCTAATACTTTAACAACTTCGCTTGCAAAAAAAAAAAAAAAAAAGAGTAATAGTCGTTGCACAATCATAATTAATTAATGTTCATTTTAGCTGCGACTTAAATGTTATAATTTTTTTAGTATCCCAAACTTATGTAGGTACATATAAATTCAGAAAAGCTGGTGTGCTGTACTGGAGATTTGATTTGGGTGCTGGACTTTAGGCAACATATGTATTCCCAACCTTATCTCTCACCATAAAAAGTATTTTGGAAAGATCTCATGATATACACTACTTATAACATGTTGCTGTGTCCCCAGCGATCCATCCCAAAATCAAGATCAATGATATAGATTAAGTAGGGCAAACTGCAAATGCACATCATGAGTCCACCCCATCTCCCCCCCATTTTCTCTTGTACTCGTGCATGCTTTATTTTTTGTTGCCTTCCCAATATTCCACTCTGTAAAAGTTTATCTGAAGCCAAAAGGGAAAGCAAAACAGCAGTAAAACGTACAGGAAAATAGAAAATTTTCGTCTGAACCTGACTCGGTCGAATTTGAACCAATCATATGCCAAGTGCAATATACTTATCATATAATTGGTGTATAATTTGATTCGACTAAATCAGGTTCGGACAAAAAAATTTCACAGGAAAACTGTGTGCGTGTTTTGGTCATGAAAAAAAAATTGATGGGTTTTGGAATTTGAAAGGCATAGGGATCAGTGTTTGATGCATGTGAATTGTAGGTGGACAGGCATGGGATGCCAATTTGTTTCCAACAATTATTCTCCCTTCTTGATTTCTCACACCCTTTTTCACCATTTAAAAACCCCACTTCTGCCTCTCTGATTTTCCAGCCTGAAATTCCACCTGTCTCTCTCTTCCTGAAATTTTGAAAAGGGCATATGTTGTTGCAGGCCTGCAAGAGAGTACTTTGATCAAGTTGAGGCAAATCTTTGATTACTGAATTGTGGTAAGATTGAATCATCCGAGTAGTGATATGTAAATTGATGATCATGGTCGTTATCGTGTCTGCATTTTGTGTTAGAATATGTTCTGATTTAGAAAGGGTGCTGTCTGTGGGACTTCATGTCATCAATGCCACTACTCAGTTTCTTGGATGTGGACTAGATGCAATTTCTATGTATGTACAAACTATACTTTGTGTTAAATTAAAACCAAGCTGCTGTATGGAGCTTCAAGTCATTATCATTGATAAGAACGTTAATTCATCAACTACCCACTCTTGCCTTTTAGATATATTGTCATTTTCGATATTTAATTACAGAATTCAATCCTATCCCACTCGGTATTGATTGCATCTTATATTTCATTTTACTATAAAATTACATGTATAATATATTTTCATAAACATATAATATGAACTTAATATACATATTTAGCTCATTGTAATGTATATGAAATGGAATATGTGTTATAATACTAATTCAAATAATAAAATTGGTCTTTAGGGCCTAAATAATCCAGAAGTAGGTCCAAAGATTTGTGAATGATCTTCAACAAGCTTGTAAGAAACAACACGTAAAAACAACACTGAGAAAATCATGATTATAGTCCTCAAGAATGTTTATAGTCGGTAAGATCGTTTAGTCATATAATGTTAAGTAAAGTTGTATAGAGTGTAAAAACATTGAACTTGAAGAGTATCTATTGGTATGTATGAATTGTACAATTACATGTGAATCATCAACATAATTTTAACGGTATGATCCGAATGCTTCCCACATCAGATTGAGATATTCGGGTATGGATCCCACGTTACACTGATAGGCATCCAATAGAATTATCTTTACCAAACTGCCCCTGAAAATGTGAGGTGGTGATAGTTCGGCCCATTGAAGATCACAAATGGACAGACAGAGAAGAAAACCAATTTCCCACTTCTGCCCCCCAACTTTGTCTCAAGCTTCCTATAAACATGACTTTCCTTGTTTATGTTACAGTCACATGTGCAGCAGTGACAAAAACATCAGTTTCAACACTGCTAAGTCCAGCCCTCGAGGGAAAAAAAATCTCAAGAAATACGTACAAACAATCATGCATGAAATACAACTCTGATCAAACAATCATCTAGATTATATATATATATATAATATATATATAACACACACACACACATGTATGTATCTTCACTCAGCTTGCACACTTGAATTCATCCTCCAGATATATGGAAATGAATGATCCAAACCCGCACAATAAGCCCCTCATACCACCTCTACCGAGGGACCCACGGGGATCGCTCGAGGTCTTCAATCCATCTTCTGCTTCCAGGCCGTCCCACCCCGTGTTCCGATCATCACAGCCGTCCTGGCAGAGCTGGGCTGCCAGTCCCGACCCGGAACCCGAACCCGAACCCGAACCCGAACCCGAACCCGAACGGAGACTTTCCTCCAAATCCGGGAGAGCAAATGCTGAGGGTATCACCTCATGGATGGCCCTCAAGGACCCAACTGCTGCTGCGGCGGCGGTTCCGGCAGCATCGCCGCCGGTGGGCTCCAAGACTATAGCTGAGATATTCAGGGATCGTGAAGGCCAGAAGTCGCCGGCGAAGTCCCCGAAGCAAGGAGAAGTAGGCGCCGCGGCGCAGAGGGCTGCTGAGTGGGGCCTGGTCCTGAAGACTGATGAAGAGACGGGTAAACCACAGGGGGTGAAAGTAAGGACTTCCGGCGATGAGCCCAACAAAGCGGGGAATTCCAGGAGGGATTCCGGCAACTCCGTACGGAGCTCCGGCGACATGTCTGATGACGGAACAGGTGAAAGATTAATATTAAATGAATTAGCCCATGCAATAATTAATTAATATTAATAAAAATAGCAGGGAAAGAGCGAGGGTTTCCAAGAGTATCAGAGGATCTAAAGGATGCACTGTCAACATTCCAGCAAACGTTTGTGGTATCAGATGCAACAAAATCTGATTATCCAATTATGTATGCAAGTGCTGGATTTTTCAACATGACTGGCTACACTTCAAAGGAGGTCATAGGCCGGAATTGGTAAGAATATTACATATACTATATACCTTCATCGGATCATATAATTAACACTTTGACTCTCCTGTTCAAATACTTTATTTTTTTATTCATAATCAATTAATTTATTAAAATTCAACTCCTTAATTATAGTGTAATTAAATTTGGTTGTCCTAATATTTTATTAATTAGCTGAAATACCCTCATATATATATTTATAAAATAATCAGTTTATAACTTAACTCCAATTTGATCCAAAAATTGTAGAATTAATTATAAAATAATTGATTTTATTAATGTAGTTAAATCAAAAATAAAATCATTTTTATCTATCAATAATTTTCTATTCATACACGTTCAAATCAATTCAATATCAGTTGTGATAAATTGTTCATCTTATATTTTCCTTTTTCATTTTTTTCAAAAAATTATTATAAAATTATTTTAATTAAGTACATACCTGGAGTGTGTTTCGACGGGAGTAATTAATTTATGGTTGGGCCCATATATATGGGAAGGTGTGGAGAAGGGCATTTATGACATTTTGGGGGGGGGGTGTTTGCAGCCGGTTTTTACAGGGGAAGGATACGGATCCAGAGGACGTGGCAAAAATAAGGGAAGCACTGGAAAAGGGGACGCATTATTGCGGGAGATTGCTCAACTACAAGAAGGACGGAACGCCTTTTTGGAATCTTCTCACAATTACACCCATCAAGGACGAAACTGGCAAAGTCCTCAAATATATTGGGTACAACTGTCATTTCTCCCTTTTTCCTTTTTATTTGGAGAGGTTGCTGATAATTGCATTTTACCCCCTTAGAAAATATTAATAAACCAAAGACCCCATAAGAAAAAAAAAAGGCAGTGCAACCCCTTGTACGTTTAAAAAAACTAATGAGAATCTTTTTCAAGAATTCCTGGCGCAAAGAAGTTTTTTTTTTTTTTTAAATTCGAAGGGATTTTATGTCAATTAATATTTTTACAATAGGATAAAATGCAATTAATTTGTAAAAATTGTGTAACGAAAATATATTATTCTTGTGTCCATATCACTAAACCAACTTTAGATTAATATTTTTGGCAGAATTAATTAATCATTTAAAAAAGTAGAAAAAATAGGTTTGAATGTTTGTGAGTTTGATTGATGGAACCATTTGAGCTTTTATGAGCTTATAAAAAACTAATTTTTTTTTTTTAGCTGAATCATTTAAGAGATATATTTCAAAAAAAAAAAAAAGAGAGAGAGAGAGAGAGAGAGGAAGATATAATCAAATTATTCTCCCTATTAATGGTTGTTGGTAAATATGATTAGTGAAATGAGATCCGAACATAATAATTTACAATCTACTTTATTTAAAGAAAAGATTAAGCCAAGCTACTAAATAAAAAAGATGATAAAATATTTATTAGAAAATATAATAATATGGTATAAAGGGTGGTCCATGCAACAATTGGGGTCCTGGGAACATGCACAAGTCATATCAGATTAATAGACTTATCCTCCAATTATTTTTGCTTATGGGGTCCCCTGTCTTCTCCATTTAAACCACGAGGATCATTTTATCCCAAGAACAACACCCCCAATAATCATAATCTATAAATCTTCATTTTAATATATTTGATCAAAATTAAAAGTTAATTTGAAATAACTAATCAATAGTTATAAATATATGGTCTACACTTTAGATGGAGTTTCTGTAAATTTATTTAGAAGAATTTATAAATTTTTTGTATTTTGCAAGATTTTTTTAGTTACATGTATTTTTGGTCTCGTAACTTAAGTTATTTGGCGTTTTTGTTTTTTTTTTACGATTTTCGTTATTCTTCTTCTTCTTCTTTTTTGGTGGGAGTTCACCTTTATTGCTGGTAAAATGCATGTGCATCTTAAGTGATCTCTTAAAATTGAGGCTACTGTTCTTATTGATTTATTTTTGCTTGCATTTTTGTTTTTTAACTTTGTAGGGTAGCATTTTGATTATATATATTTTTAATTTTTGTGATTTTAATTTTTTTTTTTTTTGACAGAGTTCACCCTTCTTATTGGTGGAGGTGAACTCTGACGAAAAAAATGGGTTGAGTTGCGACAATTAAAATGATGCAGGACCAGATGCTACCTTAGAAAATTAAATAACGAAAACACTAAATGACCTAAATTGTAGGACAAAAATTGTGTTTATCATATGTTTTTTTTAAACTTAAAAATGTCTGATCTTAAATAAATTTTTAAAGTGTTTGGATAATATAAAGACTATAAAATATGTAATATTTAAGTAATGATAATTTTATAATTAATAAGCTTAAAATTAAAGAAATGTCTCACTTATTTTTAAAAGAACTTATAAACTTATATTATATGTTATTTTAAAAAAAATATTATTAAAGTCATTGCAAGATTTTTTCGAGAAGTTTATACGATTAATACCCTTAAATTTATTTCAGAACATCTTATATGTTGTCGAGTTGATAAAATATTGGTGACAATATGTATAATATATATATACATAATTTACTGATGGTAAGTATTGTTTTTGAATATTTTTGGATCCATATCTGAAATAAATAAAGTTACTATTGTAAAAGGTAAATTATTGATATAATTAAGTTTTGAGGATTTATTTTCCAGATGAGATGAGAGGGGTGTTTTCTTCTCATTTGTTTATATAATTGCAACATTTTTTGTGCAGAATGCAAGTGGAAGTGAGCAAGCATACAGAAGGAACCAAGGAAAAAATGACCCGCCCCAATGGCCTACCCGAGTCTTTGATCCGTTATGATGGTAATCCAACCGCCGACTAAATCGGTTAATTACATTTAGACCTCTTCAAATCAGATAAAATTATGTTTTTCTATATAATAATTTTAAATTACATATGCACTCTCTTAAAAAATTTCTATTTACACTTTACCTCATTTATTTAGAGTTTGATTGAAAAAATTGATGTCATCAACAAAATATTACATAAATATTAAATTTTGCCCCTCATTTAATATTTTATTTTATTTATTTAATTTTTTGCTAACGCAGAATTTTTCTTCCAAACCATAACAAAAGGGGATTATGTGAACATTGTGAATTTTCGGAGGGGGTATAAGTATAATTTTAAAACTTTTTGAGAAAAAATATAATTTTGTATTTTTAAAGAAAATTTAAGTATATTTATTCTAAATAAAATTTATATTCGAACTCAAGTTTTGATATTAAATCATTTTTGTACTTGAATAATAGAATATGACTTAATTAGTATCCAAATTTTATTATTAGTGACACTTTAGTACCTAATTGATTTTTTAATCGAGTTTTTTAGTATTTTTATATATAATAATGATTTTATCACTATACATTAAAAAAAAGATATATCATTGGAAATTTGCATAAATTTCAATGAACATACTTTGTCTTTGTTTTAGCATTTTTTGACTTTTGTCTTTTTTATGTTTATTGTTATACTTGATAGTCATATTTTTAATATTTTATTCACTACTTTATTATCAATATTACTCATTAATTTAGTAATATATATTTAAATTAAAATTCAAAATGCATTGCAACCGCAGAAAAAATCAATTTGCATTCTAGTTGTGAAGTTTTATAATTTATAATTTAATTCCTTGAATCTAAATTTTATTTTGTGCAATCTAATTTAATTTTTTGATTAAATTTTAACCTTTGATGAGAATAAAATTTTGTTACTCTATTTTTAATAGAAAAATTACTTCTTTGTATCAAAGGTAAAAGATGAAAGTGAAAAGACAAAGATAAATACAAAATAAGCAAAATTACGCATTTAATTCTGTAATGCTAGGCGTTAGGTCCCGCAACTTTTTTAATTTTAATTTGGTCTTATAATTTATACACCATTTATGCATTTAATTTAATATTTATATGTTTTTAGTCCAAGACCTCTCATATTTGGTCATTTTACATGAGAGTTTTAGTCATTTTTTCGATAAATTCAATCAACTTTCAAATTTTTTAAGTCAAAACGTCTAATTGGAAAGACAAGTTAGTTGTCACTTCCTACACATTTTCTCTTTTTCATCATTGAAGTTACTCTGGAGCTTCTATGAAATCATCTTTACTTTCTCCCACATGACAACTAATCTATATTTTTTTCTTAAATTAAGAAGGATTAGTGTTGGCAGATGTTTTGATCGAAAAATTTGATCATAGGCAAAATTTGTCAACATAAGATCAAAATTGTCGAGAAAGAAACAAATGTCGAAGGTTTTGAACTAAAAGTATAAATATATTATAATTAAAATATGATTGATTTAGTACAACTAAACTCAAATAATCATAACTTTCCCGAATTGTTATTATTTTAATTTTCTAATGTTTCAATTTTTTGATTTTTTAGCCCGGCAGAAGGAGATGGCGTCAAGCTCAGTGACGGAGCTAGTGGATGCAGTGAAGAGACCCCGGGCAAGAGCGCTCAGCGAGTCAACCAACCGCCCCTTCCTCAGAAAATCAGGTGACCATGAAATCTTCGACACCCAAACAAGGCGGAGCTCTGAACACCCGCCTCCTCCACGCCGTCATTCCATGCTGGCACTAGAACCTCCATGCAAAAGATCAGTGAGCTCCCCGAGAAGCCTCCAAGAAAACCCGCTCGTCGCTCTTTCATGGCGTAGGATTCTCACCAAAATTCATCTGCTTTTCTTTCATGCAAATCTGGGAAAAGTCTTAAGTCTTTCTGTTCTTGTCATGTGCAGGATTCTGAAGAAGGGGCGGCGGGGTAGTTCTGCTCAGGAGCTGGAGCCAGATTTCGGAGTGGAAGACGATGATGGAGATGACGAGAAGGAAAATGAGTGTTCTTCGGAGAGTGAGGATGATGTGAGGCCAGACAGTGTGGATGATAAAGTGAGGAAGAAGGAAATGAGAAAGGGTATTGATTTGGCCACCACTCTTGAGCGTATAGAGAGAGAATTTTGTCATTACTGATCCAAGGTTGCCTGACAATCCTATTGTAAGTAAATTCAGTGGTCGCACTTGTTTAGAGTGTGTTGATGACTTTTCTTTCCTCTTCTGATGACAATTTATGTTTATATGATGCCAGATATTTGCTTCTGATAGTTTCTTGGAGCTGACAGAGTACAGTCGAGAAGAAATCTTGGGGAGAAATTGCAGGTAGAACATGGTTTTAGAATTCTAGAGATAGAATGCGTCCGGGTTTCTTTTTTCTTAATAAAGCCAAGATCACTTCTCTCTGCTCTGTGTTTATGATAAAACCTCTTCTTTGCTGTTTATCAGCATGGAGAATGGTCCTAAAATTTGACTTCCTAATGATATCATGGGGAATTATCTCTGAGGTCCCAAATGCATATTTCAACTCAGAATGATACTAAGTATACCAACGCAACGACGATTAGTTTTCAGATCGAAATATATCATATATGTGTGTTGGTTTTTTTAATCTAGAACACGAAAATATGTTGTGGGTTTGTGCAGATTTCTTCAGGGCCCGGAAACTGATCCTGCCACCGTCCGGAAAATAAGAGAAGCCATTGATAACCAAACTGAGGTCACTGTCCAGCTCATCAACTATACTAAAAGTGGTATTGATCATGGACTTTGATAAATTCACTGGATATATTACTTTACACTGGAAAATGGTTTATTATAATTTTCTGTTAGGAGATTTAGCTAGCATCGATTGCAATTGGCAAGAAAAACATGAGCATAGTTTTAAGCTGTTGACCAGCTATATGATGTGCAGTTTTTCCTATGTATTTTATTAGCCGAATTTGCCAAATATTTATTGTAATGTCTGTCCCCCTTTTGATGAATTCACAGGCAAAAAGTTCTGGAATTTGTTTCATCTGCAGCCTATGCGTGATCAAAAGGTATGCATTCATGATATGTTTCTGATTTTTATGATGTGTTTTACTGCTTATGGATTTGATGTAGGAGGTGCAATATGGCTTGCCCCTATTTACTTGATTTGTCTTTATTTGAACAGGGAGAAGTTCAGTATTTATTGGGGTCCAACTAGATGGAAGCGAATATGTAGAACCGGTTCATAACTGTATCCCTGAGGTCACAGCAACAGAAAGTGCAAAACTGGTAAAAAAAAATTCCCCTCAGTTTCCTTGAATTAGTTCTTTTAGCTATATGATAAATTTGGAATTGAGGAAAGTATTTCAAATGACTCAGTATGAAGAATTTGAAGTGCATCAATATTTAACAAAACATAGTTCAACATCAATTTTAAAGGATTTGAAATCCTTTAAATTTTAGAATTATCCAAACAAACTCAAAGGTTTTTCTACTAGGGATTTGGAATCCGTAACTTCAAATCCATTTATTTGTTCCGTTCGTTTCATGAACTGGACAGATTTGATATGTAGAATAGTTACTTGGGGATGTTTAAGGAACAGCTCAAGTTTGGATATAACAATACTGGCTTTGGTTCGTTATCAGGTGAAACAAACGGCTGAAAATGTTGATGAGGCTGTGAGAGAGCTTCCGGATGCCAATACAGTAATTTCCAATTATTTATATTAGTTCTCGGCATGTTTTCTTTTGGACTTCAATAGGAAGTCATGATTTCAACTCAACCTGCAGAAACCGGAGGACTTGTGGAAAAATCACTCAAAAGTTGTTCATTCCAAAGCCCCATAGGAAGGATAACCCTTCCTGGAAAGCTATTCAACAGGTATCATGTCATGCAGAACTGATAACTGCGATTTGTCAAACTCGTTCATGTGCTAAAAAAAGGTGGATACATACTTAAATAGCAATATTTATATCTTGGAAACAAATCTATATGAAGTCCACACACACACCCAGAGGTTAGCTCTTACTTTTGACATAGACATTCATCTTAGGGAAGGTTCAAATAATTATTCTTGTTGAAGGTTCATTTTCATGCAACATGTGGAATTCACTGGGTTAATAGATTCTTTAACTGATAAACATGTTAATATGGTTCTGAATTGGGCTTGGTCCATTAATAAAGTAGTTTTGTTGCCATTCTATAGATAATGTGGCAACCAGTGTCATGCATTTTGTAATGGATGCATATCATTTTCATGCCTGAAGGTCCAAATGAGCATACTCCAATGTTAAAAGGCAGCTTATACCTGCTCTTTAATTTAATTCTATTGCCTTCTTGATCTAATATATCCTCATATATTCTCTCATTTTCAGATTCTAGATAGTGGGGAAGAGATAGGCTTGAAACATTTTAAGCCAATAAAACCACTAGGATCTGGTGATACTGGAAGGTATGTGGTTTACTTGTATATTCAATTTCATAACTGTAACTGATGTTTCACTCTTTCCAATATAATGAGTCCCTAATGTTTTTATATCTTCAAAAAGTATATTTAGCAGAACAGCATGATTTTGTCGTATCAAGTTACATACTAGTATGTTGACTCTTTATTTTCATATATTCTTTACGTGCGAGACAAGTTAGTTTGCTTTTGGACTTCCTACTCGTCATTTCAAAAAAATCAACATCAGCTCATGTGCTGACTGGCTTTCTTATATATCCAGCTGCTGGTTCCTGTTAAATTATCTTAACTTAAACTTGATAACTTACAAGTTGTTTCTGCTTGTTTTACTTAAGTAGTTGTTAATATGAAGACAATGATGCAGTAAACATGGTTGACATCTTATGGATGTCCTGCTACCTGTATTCTCAAAATAATATATATAGATGCAGACAACTGCAAGTAAAACATGTACACTGTGCACATTGTCCCTCCATTTCTTAGGGAGGAATAATCTTAACTTGGTTGATGACAATAAAACTGATTGACCTCCTTGCAGTGTGCATCTAGTAGAACTATGTGGAACAGGGCAATACTTTGCCATGAAAGCAATGGACAAGGGTATTATGCTCAATAGAAACAAGGTATAAGCAGAACTTTATTATTTTTCTCACGGTGTTGCATTTGAATGATCAATGACTATATGAGTTACTATACCTTTCTGTAATATCATGTTTTATTGTGATGGCTTTGTGTCGTCTGTGCTTAGTTTATGACCTATATGGTCCTAACATAGTTGTGTATGTATAATGGCCAAGTTAAAGGTCTCACATGAAGTTGTTGCATTATTATACCTCCTAGTATTTGGGTGTATGATTATATACTCGTAAGTACGCTGTCTCTCTCACTCATTCAGAACATATATAGAAAGCAGATCAAGAACTGAATATTGATTATCAAGTTACAATTGTTGCAAAAGGCGAATGTTTATTGTGTCTCAGATCTTAACATCATAAATTTTCCCAGATTATTTCCCTTTAAACATCATGTATGCCGCTGTTTACTTTCCTGTCTTTTGGTCTGCTCATATTCTTCTTTGGATCATGCAGGTGCACAGAGCTTGTGCAGAAAGAGAAATCCTAGACATGTTGGACCATCCTTTTCTTCCTGCATTGTATGCATCATTTCAGGTTGGCTCATAAGGAAGAAATCTTTGCACATGCATGCATCTCTATATTGATTTTGAATTAGGTTAGAAAAGAAATTGTTATAAAGAAAGTTTTTCTTTTGATTCTAGGAAAACTGATTCACATGTAAGTACCAAGCATATCTATCTTGTTTCTTGTCTGAAGATAATTTCTGCCGGTATTTAAGTCCGAATTCCTGTTAGATGGATAATTGTAATTACTGTTTTGTCACACTTTTATCCGAAACTATTTTGGGTTGTTAATCCTTCGAATTCTTTGCAGACCAAAACTCATATCTGTTTGATAACTGATTACTGCCCCGGTGGGGAGCTTTTTCTCCTTCTTGAAAGGCAGCCAACAAAAGTTCTGAAAGAAGATGCTGTTAGGTATGCACCTAGTATCCAAAATTTGTATGAACTATGGGAAAAAAGTGCACTCCAAAAGGCAACTTATGTACAGTTTTTTGGATAATCACAGAAAATCCTGTTAGTGGAATATTATGCCAGAACTGTTTTTACTTGTGTTCCATTCTTCTCTTGCTGTTGCACTTAAAGTTTTCACTTCCACAAGTGCATCTATGGACATTGATGGTTGATCACATACATTTGATCCAATCTTTTGGATGCATTTTACATTATACTATTGATCCGCAGATGGCTCAGTTAAAGATGAGAATTTCCACTTGCTCTGGTGCAAATACAACTTGATTGCTATTATGTTTCTGATGATGCACCCTGATATGGAACTAATATAAGGATATCATTTCTGTTAGATTCTTTGCAGCAGAAGTGATAGTGGCACTGGAGTATCTTCACTGTCAAGGTAGGGCTTTATTCATGAATTTTATTTACATAAATTGAAAAATTGAGACTCTGCACCAGAGAAGACCCAAAAATTTTATCTCATGCAATATTCCAACTCCGTTGCTGCTTAGTTAATTGAAGCTGTACAATGGTGGAGAAAAATCCAACTATATTGATATGCATTTATATGGTTGGCTCGAATATACGAGAAAGAGAGTGCCCTCTTTAGTATTTTCCCGGAAATAATTCGTTCTGGCTGCAGGTATTATCTACAGGGATTTAAAGCCGGAAAATGTTTTAATTCAGGAGAATGGGCATATCTCTTTGACAGACTTTGATTTATCGTGCTTGACGTCATGCAAGCCACAGGTGTGTTTTCATATCTTACTAGAATCTACCTTATGGATTGTATGAAGATGGCTTATGATCTAGCAAAACACATTGAGTATTATTATACACTGTGCAGCTTCTGATTCCAGAGGTAAATGAGAAGAAAAAGCATCATAAAAGCCAAAAATGTCAGCAGGCTCCAATATTCATGGCAGAACCAATGCGAGCATCAAATTCTTTTTGGTACTGAAGAATACATAGCTCCGGTCAGTGTTTCCTGCAACAGATTAGACAACGACATTCATTTCTGTTCCTTTCTTTTGTTTGGTTGTTTCTTCTGGTGCTTTAGTCATTTGCCATCATGCCATTTGTAAGATGGTAGCTCTTCCAAACTGCTGGAGTCAAGTTACTTTTTACAATTTAACTTAGAACATTTCTTTATGATCACTTATCCTTCCAATTGTGGCTTGCTTTTAGTTCACTTGTCATTTCTTGTCATCTTCCATAAAATGTTTCTTAAGGGGTATCTGCAATAGCTTAAGTGCTTATTAGCTTTATCCTAAGAATAAGTTGAAAAGAGCTTTTTTTTTTTTATTTTATGATTTGAGGTGTTTAAATTAAAACTCATTTAAGCCAAAAAAAATTATAAGCTTCTTCCCCCAACTTTTTTAACTTATTGGTAAAATGGTTCATATTAAGTTTTTTACCCGAGCACTCCGGTTTGAGTTTTTTCCCACTTTTTGCTTTTAAAAGCATTGAATGCCTACCCTCAGCTTCCAAATGTTTTAAAAGTATGCGAGTTACAGAAATCTCGAGATTGTTTTTCATGGTTTTGCATAAAAAGAGAAGAACGGAAAGGTTTATTGTCCCTGCCCTGTTCTATTCATCTCGAGTACAGACTTTTCTGCTGCTGAGTGGTTAGGTTGTTCATGTAAACAGGAAATCATTACAGGGGCCGGCCATACTAGCGCAGTGGACTGGTGGGCTCTAGGTAATTTGTATTCTTTCTGTGAGATTAGACATCAAGTGCTCTTTAAAATTGTTTTCTTGAATTGAACTCTACTTTTCAGTACTTTGTTTACAATTTTATCACTTTCTCAGAGTCAGAATTTATGAACTTCTTGTCTTAGTGTATGCAAAGTCTTATCCATATATTATTTAGGACATGGCTATATATAAGTACTTCTACAAGAAATAATTGTCAATATATTTCCTCGTGGTTATTCGACATACTGATGATACAAGTATACGTCTAAACTTTATGCTGTGTTAATCTTTTTAAACAAATGCATATGTGGACGGTATCCAGGTTTATTTAAATGCCAACAACATGCAAAACCAAGAATAAAAAGCCATGAAATATTCATCTGGGGACTTCCAATTGACTGCTTCATTAGATATTAAATGCAGAAAATGCACTTGAGGGGCCAAAGTACCCAATTATGAAGCAACTATAGCCCTTTGATCTGATAAGCAAAATTGCAATCTCAAATGATGTTTCCTAGGAAATACTAAATATTCATTATTTTTTACAGTTTCCATACCTCAATCGTATGAACCTTGTAATAACCCTCTGGAACATTGCCTTTCTTTGAGTTGCAAGTGGATTCTCTGACATGCAATAACTACTATTTTCGCTGCTCTTGTATATCACTATTAAACCTAGTCTTCTTTATCACTGATCGAGTTCTTGTTGCTCTGTAGGAATTCTCTTATGAAATGCTTTATGGATACACGCCATTCAGGGGTAAGACGAGGCAGAAGACCTTTGCAAACATTCTTCACAAGGATTTAAAGTTTCCAAGAAGTAAAGAGGTGCTTTTCCAAAGCTATTCTGCATTCTTTAATTTTTACAGTGCACAGACACACACGAAATAAATTTTTTGCCTTGTTTCATATCTCAAACTCTCTGTCAGAATGCGTACATCTTTTTTGTAAGTGCAAAATTGTGCCAGGCAATACTATATGCAATTGCTTACAAATAGATATTTCTTATGAAATGACAGCATATTAGTTATGTTGTATACTTTACAAAGGATGTTCGCGTCTTATCTTATAAATGTAATGCAGCAGATTTTTGACAAGCTTTTCCCTGCTGCAGGTCAGTCTTCAAGCAAAGCAATTAATTTATCGTTTGCTACATAGAGATCCCAAAAGCAGACTAGGATCGCGAGAAGGGGCGAATGAAGTGAAGCAGCATCCTTTCTTCCGGGAATCAATTGGGCTCTTGTTCGTTGCATGGTAATGATACAAACTCCTGTTATTGAATCTCTCTGGCTATGCCTCTCTTTTGTTCACTGAATCAATAGAGAAAATTCAATTATCTGAAACACTTGAGACGAGCCTGGTTTGCAGTCCGTCAGATGATAATACGATTTTGAAACACTTAAAGCTGATCACTAGTATATGTTGATGAAATGATTCAGGGGCCTCAAAACTACTTATATACCAATATTTTCCAGCTAATAAGGGAATGATATGTCGTAGAATTTAAACAAAATAAAAGGTAAAGTTACTTGAGAAGCTCTTCTTGCTTTCCTAGTTTGTTTTTCAATAAGTCCGGTTTTCTTGCTCGGCAGCCGGCTACATGCATTGGAAAACGAAAGCCCATCAATGCTGCATCATCCATCCATTGTACTTCATATTCACAAATAAACTAATGCCTCTAAAACTCTGCAGAACCTGCCCACACTTGATGCTCCCCTTTTCAGTGAGAAAGAAAATGATGTAGATCCCGGACTAGATGATCTGCAGAAGAATGTCTTCTGAAAGGTACTTTTATAATCCTTTTCCATGTTCTATTTTGTTGTTATTTTACTCGGGAAAATTGCTATTAACATCTTCCACAACTGAAAGATTTTGCATCTTTTTAAAGGGCCACGACAGACTACGACACAGCTACCGATCGAGGCAGCTTGTAGTTGAGATTTATCTAGTGCATAATCCTGGTGATCTTCCTGAGGAAGTTGTGGCCTCCCCTCATTCTTTTTGCATCCTCTAGTTTGAAATAATGTCCATCTTTGCTCTTTTGTACATTGGAAGGTTGTGAAATAGTTTGGCCGTTCTTAAGACATCCCATTCTTTTTGCATTATGTAGTTTGTAGTTTGGATTTGTGTAATTTTGTACATCAGAAAGCTGCACAATATATTATGGCTGTTTAATCTACTAAACTCCCTTCAATTCGGCTTTGTGTTTTACTTTGTATCTATCTATACTTTATTATAATTGAAGAGCACCTAATTGGTGTTTTAAAATTTTTTTGTCGGTCAATTTTTTATTTTTAAATTATTTACAGTTTTTTTTTTAATTTTCTCAACCTCCAACTCTCTCTCTTCCGCCACTATTTTCCAATAACTTCCCATAATCTTTATTATTTTTCCACGATTTTTTTCAGTATCTTCTCACAATTTTTTATTATTTTATTATTTTTTAATTAACTAACACATATATTTTTAAAAAAAATAATAATTATATTATTTAAATCTTAAATTAATTACACACATGTAGGGTGTGTACAAATTACTAGTATAACTTACTTTAGGACCCGGTTGGAGAATCCTTGAATCCGGTGGGCTGTTGGGATGGAGTGCAGTAGCCTTGTCAATGAGCGGATAATCTCTTATTCATATTCAAACCCAGTAAATACTCGTAATAATTATTTATAATCTCTATTCAGATCTATTCATAAAATATTCAATGGGTCTAATTTAAGTTATATCTAAAATATTCTTCAAGTATGAATATGGATATAAGTCTGAGTATGAATCTCATGAAAATTGGATCCGAGTTTGAGTAATAGCCATAATCGATGGCCCTGGGTCCGGAATTGCCTGTCACTGCCCTCATATCTTACCCTCCTTCAACAATTCAATGCACAAGTCAAAACACAAAAAAATATACAAGTGAAGATATAAACAAACCAACATTAAAGAAATTTTAAAATTCTCTCGAGCAAAAACTTAATATTATTGTAAAGATTATATGCGCAACGTGCGTTCATTCACTACAAAAAAAAAAAAAAAAAAAAAAAAAAGAAAAAAGAAGAGATTATTCCGTACTTTATAAATCACTACGGCTTAAAAATCGTAACAAATTAATACTACCTTCCATACTCAAACAAAATCAATACAAAAGTTAAATTTCAATCAAAGTTAAGTAACACTTGTTATAATTTTACCTACGACTAAAATATTTACAAATATAACTAATATTTTGGACTCACTCGTAATGACAGCCATTTTCAATTAGTACACGCCACAATTTTTTTAAATTTGACTATGATTTCTTCAAGTAAGTTTACTCGCACCCAAAAATTGTAGAACAAAGATGAAACCACAACACTTGAATTTGAATTATATACGAGTCTATAATTAATTGTGTTGCTTGTTGCAGATAGAGAGTGCTAGACAAGTTCATAATTTCTATATTATTATGTGTTATTTGAATTAGGTAAGGAGCAGAAGTCATTAATGTCCGTGATTATTTCATAGGGTAGGCAGAATTCATTAAGACTTTTAATTGTAGATTCTATGTATGATATGTCCCTTATCTCCATGACAATATTTTAATGCCCTCTATTTGCAGCAGAAGCAAGAAAAGATAGGACCACTGCTAAATTAATTCATTATAATTTTTTTTTTAATCAGGTCGTATATAACCTCATCGGTGATTAATTTTGCTGCGAAATTTGGAACGACGACAACCTCTCATGACATTTGCAATAGAATTTGTCACAAAGTTTCCTCATTCTCAATTTCTTATACAATGGAATTTGTGACAACTTATGGACATTGATAAATGTTGTTGCAATTTCGTCCCACTGTTGGCTAGATTCTTACCTTCGCAATTATTCAGTTGCCAAGAAAAAAGTATTTATTATTATTATTATTATTATTAGTAAACAGAAGCAAATCAATATTACGGTATAAAGTTCAAATTTTTATAAAAAAACTTATTTTTTGAAATCTTTAAAAATAGGCACTCCTCTTCCTCAAGTTTGGTATAATTACACGTAGATTTCTGTGATTTGAAGAATTACATCTAACACTTCTGAGGTTTGCAAATAAGTCCATCCATTAGTTAAAATTAAATGAATTAACCGATGTTAACAAAAAAAATTGAATAAAAATTGATATTTATCCTCAGCTGACTGATTACTGACTTATTGTAGGTCAAATAATTTTTTTGGAACTAAACTACCCTCTTTACATGTATTAACGCGTGACGACATATGAGTGTAATTTGCGATTTGTGTGACTTGTAATAAGTCAGTAATAAGTTAATTTAAAATTAATAAAGATTAGATGAAAGTAAATTTTAGGGTGTTATGGAAATTTGAGGTCATCATACGCATGAGAGAGAGTGCCATGTCAGACAGCCAAACATTGAATTGAAAAGCTCTCAAGGGGCCATTGCTCATAAACTCTCTCACGTCACCACTCCTTACTTCTCCATCGTTTCATGCATCATCCAATCCAATCCAATCCAATGGCAAAGGATTAATTATCATTTTCTCCCAACCTTTTTGCATGCATTCATCCAACCAAACTGGTGGGAATTAATAAGACTGTCACCCGAAAAAATTACATTTTTCGTCCGCAATCGTATGTTTGTTTTTGTCTCATTATTTTATAAGATTATCCAAAATAGTAATATAATTTTAAAAAAATATATTTTCAGTTATCCTATTAACTTTTTTAAAAATCAATAAAAAAAACTTCATTTAATTTCGTGTAGTCATTTTTCCCTATTTTGAATGATTATGTGATTTGTATGTGATCTTTTCGTTAATTTCTCAACGAATGTTGGCAGGAGATTGATTTGTATTGCAGGGTAAGGGTTTTCTTCTTCTAGAAATCTTTAGGTAAGTACTCTTTGTATGTGCCTGAAGCCATGAGGGTAAGAAATATTCCGCCGCCCCCCCCCCCCCCCCCATCATTAACACTACTAATTAATGAGGGTGAAACTGATCATGAAATCCTTCTCTCAAAATACGAATAGATAAAAAAAATTCATTTTTTTCAAAAAAAAAATATATATGTATAATAAAACCCTAAACTTTGAGAAAAAGCTCAAACCAACCCCTCTAATAATTTATTTTATTTTATAATTATGTAGTTGTATTGATAATACCCTTAAGTTGATTTTCTTTTTTTTTTCCCTCTAAAATTGATGTACTGGATTCTATATATATTTTATTCTAATTTATAATATATTTTAAAGTATGTAAAAATTATTTATTGCACACACACATGATCGTCGTGTCACAACAACTAACATATAATATACTATAAATTCATATTTTATTTTTATGCAATTTGACCTTAATTTGTTTTCACACATAAATGCTTGTATTGCAGAAGATATAAAAAAAATGTCGAATCAGTGACAAAACCCCCAAATGCAAAAGCGTTTTCCACCTATGTTTTTTCCACGTCGTTCCTTATGTGGTAGGAGAATGTTTTTCCATGTAAGCACTTATATGGGGGAAAAGAGTAACAAAATGTCCAGTCAACGAACATCCCACATAAAAAATCCGTAGTTTTGTTACTATTAATTAATTCCTTATAAACAGACAATAAATATTGCAGTTAACCCTTAGAAGTTATAATTAAATTGCTACTGCTGTAAATATATATTTGATGGGCACTTTATAGATAAACATGCGCCAATGAAACCTAGTTTAGTTGGCGAAGCTGCGGCCCCATGACGTTAGGTGCCATGGGTTCGAACCCCACCTTATGCGTGGGATGCTGTTTCTACTTGATAATAGGTGTATTGTTTCTATTGAATAGTAAGTGGTATTTCTAGCCGTTGGTTTCATTAAATGTATTTGATATTATTGATCACAGTATGACAATTGTAATAATTTGATAGAAATATTGATATCCAACAAGTATGATTATAATCAATTTATTTCAATATATGTATAAAGTGAGGTTATCATCATTATATTTTTTTCTTACAAGTACGGAAATATTACATAAAAATATTAAATGAAGGGTAACATTAAAAATTTATGTAATTTTTTTGCTAAGTCAATTATTTTCGTCTAAAACGAAAGAGAATCAGGTGCAGTGAATTCTTGAAAGGGTGTAAGTATAATTTTAAGAACTTATTTGGAGTAAAGTGTAATTTAATATTTTAGAGAGAGTGTATGTAATTAACCCTATTATTATTGCAACCAATATAAAAACATGATTTTAAAAAAATATATAAAATTTTTACTGCACAACCATACTTACATTAACACCCATAAAAATGTGGAAATATTTATGTAAGAATATATATAATATTTCCGTAAAGGACGATTTAAAAATATTTTTGTTTAGAACATAATTTTTTTCAAGAATACATGAACTACATATATTTATGCTACTATATATAGAAAAAAAAGGGTAACATATCATTTCATCACAAATACTATAATTACAATTTTTTATGTACGCTAAAAGAAAATAACATATAATCAATGTCAAGAAATGGAAGCATAATTTGTTTAAATGTATGCTACAATTAACATAATATAAATAAGCGCAATACAATTTAACTAATTACGTAAGTTAATAATGCACCAACTGGTTCCTTTAATTATACACGACATTGATTCAAATCTAGTGTCCAAATGTGATGTGTGGCATAGAAAAACAAATAAAGAAAGGTAATTACTTCGTCCAAGCTATATAACTAGCTCGAGCAAAATATTTTTTTAATCCTGTAAAACAAGAGTAAATTTATTTTGATACCACAATTATAACGTGTGATGCTTTTAGTTCCATAAAACTCAAAATTGCGTCTTTTTAATCCCCAAAAATGTGATTTTGGGCCTTTATAGTTCTACAACGCATTTTTAGTTTCAAAACAACAATAAACGTGACTTTTTGAGACTAAAAGTACGTGATTATACGTTTTATGCCATTAAAAGCGACACTTGTGGTACCAAAATAAATTATGTCATTGTTTTAGGGGATTAAAAAACTATTTTGCCCAATCTAGCTCCCACAAAATTTTGCAGCTATATATCATGGCAACAAATTGTTTGTCGAGAAATTAATTTCTTTATCCTTTTGGATTGAATATATATTGCAAACACAATTTTTCCACATTGGTTTTGGACGCAGGTCACAATTCTATTACATTTTCAATTTGCTATACTTTTTCATTGCAAATCGATCTTCCATCTTAAAACGTTTTTGTTATAGTGTTCATCATAACGCTTTATAATCTGAAAGGAAGTCATGATGAGTATACATTGGATATCAATCTGAAAGTATATATGTATTTGAAGTGGCTAGCTAGGTAGCAAATAGGCAGAGTCTTAAATATCAGAATTAAATGATGGGCTGATGAAATCATATTACAACACAACCAACGCTCTCTCTGTGTCTGAACTGAAAGCTCCACTGATCAGTACCTCAGCCGCAACACGACGTCAGTATGACATTTTGTTTGGTACAAATTTATTCTCCTCTTTAACACCCCCCCCCCCCCCCCCACCCACCCCACCCCCCCAAAATCCCAGTTCTGAGTCACCGGCGTCCTATCTATTTATACCGGTGGTGTGCATGAAAGGTAGTGGCCTAATTAGAAGCCTATATACTACCTTAAAAATTACAGGCAATATGTCTCCTCCTAAATCCAGTAGATGGTGTCCGACCCCAGACCAGCTCATGATACTGCAGGAACTCTATCGAAGAGGGTTGACAAACCCCAACGCCTCCCAGATACAGAAAATCACTGCCCGTCTCTCATTTTACGGACAGATTCAAGGCAAAAACGTGTTTTACTGGTTTCAGAACCACAAAGCCAGGGACCGTCAGAAGCTAAGGAAGAAACTCGCCCACCAACTGCTGCAAAAACACGTCCTACTCGGCCTTTATCAGCATCATCATCAATATGATCACCATAATCTTTCTGCCTTACATCATCAATTATCTTCCCATTGTTGCACAGCCCGAAATCTTTATCCACTGGTACTGCATAATACATTTTCCTTTTTTTTTTTTTTCCTTATATATAAATAAAGAAATATTTACTTTGTTAATTTGCTTCTAGTACGTTTAATTTAATATTGATTCTTAATTAATTTAATGATTTTACCATAAGTGAAAATTTGAGATGTTGGTATTAATTTGTTGTCATAGTATTATATATATATATATATAACAAGCTGATCTAAAATTTCCCAAAGATGTGTTCTCAATTTAAGTAATTAATTAGACGACACATTAATTGTCAGTAACTATTAATTATATGATCGCTATTAATTCTAAATAACAAAAAGAAAAAATAATTATAAAGAAGAACTGTAATATAATGTCTCTAAAATTTGTATATGTACCCATAATAATATTCGTTTGTGAAGTTATTTAATTAAGTTAGTGAAAATTTCTTTCATAAATATTGAGTAATGTTTAATTAATGAGATTGAATTAGGATCCATTGCTTTTTAATCTTATATGCAGTTATGAAGTTAATTTGAAAACTTTATGTTACTTGTAGAAATAGTGTCATTTATTAAGAACCTACAAATTATTTACAAAATAGTGAAAGTTATTTCTAATTTGAGATTAACAATGAATTCAACAAGAAAAATATTTACTTGGTAATTAGATCATTACTGATTTTAATATCAGTTTTTTTTTGCTGATTTTGTTAGAAATTTTATTAATAAAAATTTTCAAATTAATTTTCAGGGGCTGCTACAGATTTTTGCAATATTAAAATTCCTTTCGAATTATACCAAGAAAAATGTATATAATTTCTAATATTAATTTTCAAACCATAGGATCTGAAAATTCTTATCCCTTGCTAAATTCATTACTAATTACCAACAAATTTACTCTTCTTTCTAAACATAGCTCTTGTATAATTTTTTGTAGTGTTATATTTAATTTGATAATAATACCTAATAGTGTCTTTTATATTTTGAGCACTTATGCATTATAAATACTATTCTATTGTACAGTCCATATCATTATAACATTATAAATTATACATATCGGAAATTAGTCATATATATAATATCTGATGATATCTTCCTGTCATGAGAAATTTCCGACACTAAATTTTACTCTTTTTTTAATGGTGTATATATATATATATATATATTCATGATATATGTGATTACTTAATATATTATTACATGTAATTAATTATTGATAATGAATTATATTATATCCAAGAGACGTGATTGGATCGAGCTGTATTAACCTAAACAAATATATGCAAAATTTTAAAGTATTTGGTAATACTCATGATTTTGACGGTGGACCCTATATAAATCCAACACCTTCTGCCAAATATTTTGTTGGTATGTACTTAGACTTTGAACTATGAATGTGATGTATCATATTTGATGCTTGAACTTAGGGCTGCAAAATTAGGGTTTTAGCTCTCCAACCATTACTTATATATATAGATACAGGTTGGCGGTGGCGGTGGCGGAGGCTGTGAGGAGGCACCAGCACTAATGATGAAGATGGCAGATCATCATCTTCCGAAAGATTGTGTGATGAGAATGTATGGCGATGATGTGACAGCGATGATTATGGACGTCGGCCCCAACTTCCCCTGCTGCAGGAACAGGCGCCTTGAAACCCTAGAACTCTTCCCTCTCAGATCCCCCGCCGTAAAGGACCAAGAACTTTAATTCTGCAGCTTGAATACCTATATATATAAAATAATAATCTCCAGCAATCACCCATCCCACCAGTAATTTAGATGATTCCTAGTAATATATTATGGCACAGTATGTCATTTCTCTCTCCAGGTTCTTCTTCTCTCTCTAGGGTAGTCTAACCTGCAAAAAGTCCATATATATTCTATGTTTCTTGGTGTTGGTTCAGTATATATAGTTGCAGTGGACAGTGATCACTGTTTTTACTGCATCTGTTATTTCCCAATAAACTTTGTATTTTGTACTCTACTTTCAACTGAGAACAAGCATTTTTGTCCTATAAATGTCGTTGAGTGACACTTTTGGTTTTACGGACAATAATTTGGAGAAAAAATAGTACATTTGATCGATTTTTGTCATAAAATGACAATTTCTGTCAGAAACAAACACATGCTTGTTGGCACTTGACAACCCCTTCTTCCGGTAAAGTTAATGTTTTCGGCAAAAAAAAATGACCAAATGTACCACTTCCTTTAAATTATTGTACGAAATTGAGATTAAAGTGGATCAAAACTGCCAGTTCTAAATTATAGAACTAAAAAACATAAAAAAAATTTCACTAGTTTGATCATTTTCCAAGTTGAGCGATCAATCTGCATCGTAATTGACGTTTTTCCTTCTTTTTTCTATTTACCATTTTGTTGATGAGAGTGGTTTAGAAGCATTTCCCTTGAGAAGCAGAGTTTTACCTGTGCAATTTGTCAGCATGCAATATAAAATGATAATTAGAACCGGGCAAATTGATTTTCATTGAAATAAATAGACAAGATGTCTCAATCTGCCGCATTAATGACGTTGTTTGTTATTTTTTTGGGAAAAATGCAATTTCGGTCCAATTTCTTAAAAGCGGCAACTCATTTAGTCTAATATCATTCTCAAATAGTAGTTAAGACAATAATTTTTAAAAAGTGTGAATTTTAGTCTAATTTGACCGGAATTTATCACGTGCGTCGCTTGTGGTATATTTAAATTGGAAATTTTCACTATTTCGGTGAGTTTTTCTATGTGGATTAAAATAATCTAACAATTTTCTTATGTGGCAATGGTGACATTAAAATAAAACATATCACCATTGCCACCTCACTATGCCTGCCAAATCACCCACGACCACCTCACTGACTGCAGCCTCCAGCCTCCAGCCTTGCCGTCTCCGGCTTGTGCTTGAATTTTTTTTGATGACTTTCCGGCCACGTGCACCACCTTCTCCTCGTTGTTCGCTGGCGACCTCAATTCCACCGTGCGTGTCCTCATCAGAGAAAAGACGCGCCCCTAATTGCAGCCAACAAGTGTTAGCCTAACCCAGATCTCCTTTCTTCTCGCAATCGATTCACTGCCGTCTGAACGCCTTTTTCCGCCACACCACCACAAAAGTACTTCCCAGCTCACAATGATTATTTTGAGCCTATACGCATCCATTTTGGTTACCAGATTGATGTTTCTCAATTCATCACCTCATTCGCGATCTAGGCCTAGATCCCCTTTTCTTTTCACTGTTATCTGAACGCTATTTTCTGTCACACTACCACCAAAATACTCCCTAGCTCACAACGACCATATTGTGCCTATACCCATCCATTTTGGTTACCAGATGCTATTTCCCAATTAAACTCCTCATTCCCGATTTCGTGTTATTGCCTCGCTTCTCTCTTCGCCAATCGCCATCGTTAGCCCTGCAGACCACCACCACCACTTCATCTCCTCACGACAAAATTTTCCTATTATTTATTTTTGTCTCTCGCCACTCCTCTCCCGTAACCAATGCCTTTGTCTTCCACCCCTACACCCGACTCCCCCCAGTTGTAGGTTATCCTCCTCTGTTTTGGATGGCAAGGTGAGGTAGCTGGGGTGATGTGGTTTTTTTTTAACATGTTATCCTTGCCATGTAAGCACAAACTAAAATATTTCATCCACATATGCTAAGTCATCGGAATTTGAAGAAATTCCCAAAAATAGGGGGTCAAGTGCGTGTAATGTGCGTGATTCAGACAGGTATTTGTCTTTAAATTGACACTTTTTTAAAATTACTGTTCCACCCTGCTATTTCGAAATGGTCTTGGATCAAAAGTGCCACTGCCTCTAAAAAATTGGACAAAAATTACAACTTTTTCTTTGTTTTTTTCTAACAAGTACATTAATAATGATTTAACTTACACAATATAGACAAATATAAAAAACAAAATATGTATAACAAAAAGATAAGTTAATTATTTATAATATCTTTGCTTGCTACTAAATAGTTTTCAACCACTTAATTTGAGTTATTTAGGTGGCAGCATAGAGCTTCTGTTGGGAGATATTTAGAATGTGTGGAATTTGTGTATTATGAAGTCGAGGTAAGAGTTAGAGTTTTTATATATCTTTAAGATAATTATTGTCCCGCGCTGGTGCTCACGAAAATGGCAATTTATCTCCGAAGATACAATGACTTACAATCTCAAAGTAATAGCATTATAAATTTTGAGAACAACGAACCAATTTTTTTTTTGGAACTCTCTTACTAAAACTATACTTGCAGAATGCGTTTATTGCTTAAAAATGCTATTAAATGATTGAATGAATGAAATGAAATGGGGGGATTTATTTATAAAAGTTGGAAATGTATCAATGAATGGTCATGCCCGATCAGAAAATATGCCTATGAAATGTTATAACCTTTCATCTGAATAGACACATCATTTCACCCAAATGACATACCACTTCATACAAATAGACGCATTGTTTCATTCAAAAAGTTTTACCCAACGGATACATAATTTCAACCAAAGGACACAACTATTCGGTTGAATTAGATACGATTGGATGATGATTGGATTCCATCAATCATCATCCATGTGTCATGAGCTTGTTATGCGTCTCATGTTATAACCAGTCACTTGTTACAATCAAAATAAATTTATTATTTAATTTATCATTCACCATTTTCCAACTTCTCCAAAAATATAGAGTTAGGGGAAGTTATGATTGTGGTGATGTAAATATATATGAAGTTGATATTTTTGTTCTATACCAATGTAAATTTGGTTCAATAATTTTTTGAAATTTGTAAATTGATGAGGACAAGTTCCGTTAATCTTGAGGTGCTAATTGGGGATTATCGACCAATTTATGAATTTTTTGTCAGAACTATTCTTAAATTATTATTATTTTTTAATTGCAGGATCAAAATATCAAAATTGATTCTATTAACAAGACCAAAATTGTATTTGTTTTAAAAAGAAGGGTAAATTGCATAACACCCCCCTGTGTTTTGGTGAAATAGCGTAAAATCCCTCTGTGTTAATTTAATAGGCAAAAAATCCCCTGTATTTTATAAAATACAGCAAAAAAACCCCTTTCCGTTAAAAACAAATGGAGAGTGACTTACACTCGCCTTTTGTGTGAGTGGGCTTCATTTTTGGCATTTTTGAGGATTACTTTAAGTATGTAAATGTCCATTGTGCCCACTTCTTTCATATTTAACTACATTTTAAATTGATCTATTTATATTAGTATATATTGAATTAACTTAAATTAATTTTTGAGCTCAAATATATTACAAAATTATATATATTATGAACTTTATTAATTTAAATATAAAAACATCGAAATAATATATAATTTTTAATTTAAAAAACATAATACAAATTTAATATTCTAAAATTATCTTTAAATTAAGAATTCATATGAAATATAATTTAAATATATTTACACCTAAACAGTACTTAAAATTTTTAAAAATTAAAATTTTAAATTTAACACAATACAAATTTAATTTATTAAAATTATTTTAAATTAAAAATTCATATGAAATATAAAAATTACTTATAATAATTATATATTATTAACTAAATTAAATTATTATTAATTAAAATATATTGAAATAAATTTTATTTTTTTAAAATATACTAATTAAATCAAAATACCAATAAATTATATTAATT
The DNA here is from genome assembly GCA_034509725.1 of Sesamum angolense. Classification (NCBI taxonomy): domain Eukaryota; kingdom Viridiplantae; phylum Streptophyta; class Magnoliopsida; order Lamiales; family Pedaliaceae; genus Sesamum; species Sesamum angolense. Next base: position 15,688,257 of record JACGWL010000002.1, read on the forward strand.
ATTTTAAGATATATTATTTATTATAAATATTTTTAAAATTTTTTATTTTTAAAAATATTTTTTTTTCTTCTTCTTCGTAATGGCCGGCGACGGAGCGAGGTCACCCCAGATCTGGGCGACCGAGCGACGTCGCCCATAATTTGACCGCCGCCCCTTCCAGAAGGGGGCGTCGCGTCGCCCCCTTTTTGCAGGGCGACGAACCATCACCCTCTGTAACCAGGGGCGATGGTGATGTCGCCCCGATCTGGGCGACGTTGCCCAGAATTGACCGCCGCCCCTTCCAGAAGGGGGCGGCGGGGGGGCGGGGGACACGTCGCCCCCTTTTTGCAGGGCGACGAACCATTGGCCTCTGTAACTAGGGTGACAGCAACGTCGCCCAGACGGCGAGTGGCCGTCGCCACCCACGTAACGGCGGCCGTCGCCGCCCAGTATATATATGTATATACCTAATATAATATGTATATATATTTATTATAATCTATGTAGATATATATTATAGTGTATATATAATTATATATATAAATAAAAAATATATATTTTAAATTACTTAAGATCTTGACCGTTCATTTTTAACAAGTGAGATCAATGGCTGTTATAAGAGGGGTATAACAGGCAATTCAATAAAAAATTAACGCCGTTATAGTTCACCTAACGGAAGGGGAGAGTATGCAACATTTTAGAAAATACAAGGGGTTTTTTGCTTATTTTTTAACACAGGAGGGTTTTTAGTTAAATTTTAAAAATACTGGGGTTTTATGCAATTTACCCTAAAAATAATTGATGTCAACAGTTGGATTGTAAAGCTATTAACAAAACATAAAAGCTATTAAGTTTATGTCCTGAATCACAAAATGTGATTTAAAGTTACCAAATTATTGATATTTGCTAGCTTCTTACTTTTGGCTTGGAGCTCACTTCAGTAGGGTTGAATATCATTTGGTGGATTATTTTTCTAATGTGTTATATTTAAATATATCTTGATCCAATTATCCAATCAAATAAAAAAATAATTTCGTACTTCATTCATGATTCATCATTTTAGAAATTTAATCATAAAGACCAATATTGATATGTACTTTAATTTGAAATTCAATTATTTATCAATTTTAAACTTCTAATTAGTAATCTATCCCCCAACAAAAACATTTGGAAAAAATAGCAATTTTAACCCTATAAGTATAAAGAATGACAATTTTAGTTCCGTTGACATGAATTTGGTAATTTGGTCTTATAATTAACAAAAATGGCAAATTTGAGGATAATTTTGACCAAAAATTGTTGGAAATCCTCATATTAGTGTTTCACATGCACAACACATGTGATTTTCCAACTAGGTTGGCTAGAATTCTCCTCAATTCATGAATTTCAAAATATTGTAGAACCAAATTGCAAAAACATATTCTTACAGCATAAAAATGTCATCACCCCTCTACTTACAAGACCAAAATTATAATTTTTCTTATAGATTTATAGATTTATATATGTCCTAATAAACTTTAAAATTTTATTTCATCACTCCGTACATGTAATAACTTATTGGATTAATGATGCTTTTACATTTTGAGATCATATGAATTATTTTAATTGTGACGGATTTAAAAGAAAAAATCAACCGAGACTTTGCAAAACAAAATTTGCCACTCAACCTTTTGACGGACAGAAGGTTGTCTCTGTGATGGGCATCGCAAAATATTTGCGACGGATTAAGTTTGTTGCGAAGACATTGTCACTGGCCACAAATGACATCATTTTAAAAAATGTAGAATACATAATTTGCGACAAAATGGACAAGACGAGAAAGAGTAAAGATTGCCACGGACTTTTCGACGAAATCTACAAGCTGGTTTCAGTGTCGTAGTGAATTTCCCACAAGCAATCATCCCAATTGTTTGCTACAGTATTTGATGTGGTTCTGATGGAAATGGAAGTTGCAAATTTTGCAAAGGTGTTCTTATGGTATTTTCGTCGACAAACTTGCGACGGATCACCACATAGATCTGGTAAGGCATTGCCAATTATAACTGGATAAAGACTGTGACGGATTTTGACATTGTTTTGCCACGATTTTTATTTTTATATAAATGTATGATGCAGTAAGAATGCTTGAGTTTTTATCTTGAATGGATCCTATTTTTTTTGTTTAAATTGAGTGGTTATGCTTTTCTGAAGACGCTTCTTCCTTTCCTCCGCCTATTTGCTGTATATACTATAGTGGTGTATCTTCTTCTTCGTCTTTGAGATGAAATTAAACACGTTTAATCAAAATTCTCCCAATTGTCATGGATATTTCTGTTCAATTACACAGAATATGAATAGTTGCGAAGGAGGTTCTTGAACACGAGAACGCAGCACTTGAAGATGGACATGCATGACGGCATACAAGTTTCCTTTTAGGCATTGATCAGGCCACTTTCTTAATGCTAATCAAAATTAAGACTTAACAATGCATGGAAAATGAAAAATTGCATCCGGGAGGGAATGCTGAGGCTGATCATAAACATTCAAGTATTGCTGTAAGCCTGCCCAAAGCTCGACAACTTATTGTACGTATTCTCCGGTCCTCAACTGTTCTCCAGTGGTCTAGAAGTTTTCCTTGTGAAACTGGAACCGCGTAGACGTATTTATACTGAACTCCTGGCAGAGCTTCTTCAGCGGTTTCGTTAGCGTTTGACTTCCACAATAGAACACACCTGAAATGCAGCATAAGTTCAACTATTACCAGATTGATTGTAGGTGGGATATACAGGAGTTAATTGCATTTCACGTCCCTGTAAAAACACTAATAGGTAAACAACTCTCTTTAACCAAGAAAAAGAGCTCAGTGCCTCCTGGTTTAGGAGTCGCAATCCCTGTTTACTTGAAAGTTTGTGCAAGGAGTTTTTGCCTATTAATGCTTTTATAGTGCTGTTGCATTTAACACTCTTAAAGAGAAAGAGTCCAGTTCTTCCTGGACCAACATTGTGCCTAAATCCAAATTAAACTTTATTTTTACAACAGGATTATGTATGGATATTACCTATCCGACAACATGGATGTGCAGCGGCTAAATGAGTGAACACTTGCCTCCAGTTGGGCCGTGCAAAATGAGTCCTTATCTGTGTCAGTGTTTTGAGTTTAAATAAGAAAGTAAGAGTCTACATTGGTTTGATTTTATCTGTGGCAATAGAAGTGAATGTGTACCCTGCTTTCTGACACGACGTCTACTCCATTCTTAGCGTGTTGCAGCGACTGCACCATTGCTATCAGCGCTGATCGAGCATCTCCTTCCTCATACACGCTTGTCAAGTAGTTGTGCATTTCTACCACATTCTGCAAAATTCAGCAACTTCCATGAGAAAATGTGCTGCCCAAAGAAACACAGGAAAACATGGCAACTTTAATGTTTCAATCCTACATAATGATCATATTCTGCAATGTCGTCCATGACACCTTTAACCATTCAAAAGATCCTTGTTCCCTTGTCACCCAATAGAAATATGCTCTTTCCGGACCATTCTTGTTGCCTGATTCAGCATCGTTTAGGACCTGAGGAAGTTTGAATCTGTTTCATACTTTCTTTCTAATATTCTATAAATATTGTCTATGAAGTAGAAATTGTATTTAGTTAGTCAGTACTCACATTTCTTGCCTCATTGTTCACTATGTCTTTTATAATGCTAATGAATGGGGTGGCTCCAATACCTAAACCAATCAGCAGAAGTATGTCATATTTCTTGTAATTCTGAGCTGGTGCTCCGTAAGGCCCTTTAATCACAATTCCTGGAAATCTGCCTCGACAATGAAATATACGAGACGATCAGACAGAGCTATCTAAAGAAGCATTGAAACATAACTAGAGATTAAAGTTTCTCACTCTTGTGGAGATTCTGTATACGCCTTAGTCTCCATTCTCACTAGATTTCCCTGTCTTGGCTTTTTAGTTTGAGGTTCACAGGCCTGTGTAATAATATTTTCCATAGAACCATTACAGCCATGTGGGAAGGATACAAAGAGAAAATCATCATATGTGCAGTAAAAGCAAAAGTATCTGACCTTTGCAAAACGATTTTTCAGTTCCGATGTCCAGTCTCCAATGTGCGTATGTGGACGCTCAGATAGTCATCATCTGGTGCAGAAGTGATGGAAAATGGCCTGTAAAGTAAAATTAACGGAGTTTCTGAGCATTGGCATAGTAGTTCGTGGGATCGAGAGTCTCAGAAGATCTTTAGATTACCACTCAAAATTCGATATATCTGGACACTTGACAAAAAGGTACATTCCACTCTTGTATTTGAATCCAGGAGGTTTACTCATGTAGAGGGCTAAAACATTTCCATATATATGACAGCCTGCAAATCCAAATGAGGGAAGATGAATTGTAGTTCTTGCTCTACAATTGTAAAAGACCAAAAAGTTGTTTGAAATACCGGTTACCTTAATGATATCGACTTTGTGGTTGTGGTCATAAAGGGTGATGATTCTCTCGCAAGCATACACCAGCATTGGCACAGAAACATACATCCATGTCTACAGAAGAAAATAGTTTCAAACATCAGTTCAGTAACATGCCGGCCACATATACTACTCCATTTTGACCACTGAATAACTCTATAATAGTTCCAAGTGGTGAATGAGAATTTAGGAAATGAATTAGTTGTTGGAGTGTTTATCATGATTCAGTGTTACAATTTGGCCTAGTTTTCGTTGATCCAAGTTTAGTATAAGGGAAGTTCTTTAATTTTATACATCTAGAAGCACCTATTTAAATATAATCGACGAGTGACCTATGATGCCACTGTATTCTTGTATTTTTGTGTTTTCAAAATCTGTCTAGCTACTTTCTAGAACTAGTGCGCTCTGGGGTCGTTTTAGACCTCTCTAAAGTTGGGAAAGAAAGGGAAAAGAACAACAGAATAGCCAAAACGGCGCAAGAGAACTAGGATTGAAGAGAAACTTGGCGTACCGTCTTTTTATACCATTCTCGGTGTGAGGAATAAGAAGTAACCATGGATGATCAAGAGGATATAAACAATGGCCAGCAAATGATGTGCATACCAAAACGAATTGAACCCTGCCAAATGGTGAAAAGGCGCTGGCAGTTTAACTACGTTCCTCCTGAATGAATGCGTTGCCAGTGTGAATGAGAAAATCATCAGAATCATCATTAGAATGCCAGTAATTCCAGGAATAGTCCCTACCACACCCAAATATGTCGGCTGGTGGTAATCAAAGGCAGGTCCAAAGATAGCATCAAACTGGTTCTTGGGACAAGTTGTTAGCCTCACAATGTTGCAGCTACAGTGCATCAGTATATGAAGAGCGGCTCCCAATAGAATCGCTAGTGCGATCAGCTTGTGGAAGTTAATGTTATCATCAAATGGGATTACTCTACCAAGGAAGGTTTCTCTGAGCCGAGTGAGAGTTCTTCTGCAGACAGGAAGGAGAATGAGAGCCATATTGAACTTAACAGTCTCAGCACCAGCCTTGGCTAAGCATACACAATATCCCATGACTTGGAAAGCAGCCCTGTGTTTGTACTGATTGAGCTTCCAAATAAAGAGGGACAAGTTTATTGTCAGCCACAACACGACGACCCATATTCTCTTCCAGTTATCGTAGAATTTCTCACTGTTTCTAGACAGGAATTTGTTGATGGGCGTCCGATATTCTTTAGGTATCATAGTTCTTGCAAGCGTTTCCGTTTTCTTAGCACGTTTCTTGACGTCGTCCGAGCCAACCATCCCTCTTAACAGTTCTTCAAGTTGCCACATCTGTTTAAACCAGATGATTACAAATATGAAGGGCTTAAAGAGGACAATTTTTCTCAATCAGATGAAAGTGTTCACCTCTATATATCCTTTATCGTCTGGGTCAAGCTCCTCCATGATTAAAGCAGCATAAGCTGCAGCATGTTGCTTAAATTTCGACAGCTTATTTGCTGAAGCACTCATTACTAGAACCTTAACAATAAGAAAGTCAAGAAATCTTTGTTAATGATGAAAAAAGGGAAACAATCAAAGCTGTGATAACTTGAACATCACCTCTGTAACCTCCTCCTCTGATAGCTTTCCATCACCATTCTTGTCACACCTGCATAGTTACCGAACCATGTCATGTTCCAAAAACATTGTTAAATCTAGCTTTGTCGACCTACCATTTTCTCTTCTCTGCCATGTGAAAAACTGCAAGTTCTCTTACATGTCAAAGAATATATGAAGCCTAGTATCCAGGTCCTGGTTTGTCATGTCTTCCCAGAAATCTCTGAGTTCTTCTACACCTATCCCGTTCTCCGTGCTGATGTTCCTGCGCCTCGCCAGGGCCTCAAACAACTCTCCCGCAAATTCCTTGCTGTCTCCCATCCCTTCCACAAAAGACATTGTCAAAACAATCACTTGTACATTGATCACAGAGACTCACTCAACTATTAAACCTTTACCAAAACAAAATTTCAAGAGAAAAAATACGTATATATACCAATGCAGACTCCAAATTTGTCCTTGAACAGCCTCCCATCAACCACATTCTGGTTGAAACGCTTCTCGATTACTCTCCATGCGTCCTCTTCTTTCCCAGTCGTCGTCCTATCCAGGAAACGGAGGCCCATTAGCCCTCTATTTGCACCAGACGACATTCTTCCCATCTTAGCGGTGGAATCCTGAACCGGGATCCTCCTCTTTACGCTGCTCGATTTCCTCTTTAAATAGCTCTCATTAGCATGGTTAGGCACAGGCCCTGATTGTCCATCTCCCATTGGCACATCAACCATGCTGTCAATCTCTATTTTCTCCAGAACCCATTGTCCAGAATCTCCTCCCGGCACTTCTGGGATTTCCTTTGATGCCATGAAGATTTCTTGTTCCCAAGTTCAAACAATTCCAGGCTAGAACTATATATCATATATGTGAAATTTTGATGGAATGATGCTCCCGGGGAGGGAAAAGGGAAGAAGATGTCAGAGATGTGAAGGTAGGAAAGAGACAAGAGTTAGTTAAGTTAGTTGTCCCATAATTCTTGTTTCAGACAATGTATCAACAAAGTACATGTTTAAAGAGTTTCTCTTCCGGGGCGTTGCTTTCTGTCTCGTTCAAATGGAAATATTATATAGTTTTTCATCTTTGGAAACTGATGTTTTTTTCTAAGGTTAGATCCATTGCACAAGAGCTAGCGCAGAGTTTACGCGTAACAGATACTATTCAATCCTTCTTCTTTCTTTTTTCAACCCTTTTTTTGGTAAAAATAAGTAGGGGAAGGAGAAATTGCATTTTACATCCCATGAATTAGCCTTTTTCGTGATTTTGATCTCATTATTTTTTAACTTACTACGTTACACTCCATAACTCCAAAACATTTTGCAATTTTATTCTCAAGACTCAATTCCGTTAACAAAAACAACACGTCCATTGACAGAGCTACTGCCACATTTCCATCATAAATTTAATGAGATTAAGGCTCGAGGCTAAAATTATAACTTTCTCAAAACTATGAGATGCAATATAATAAATTAAAAAATAAATTAAACTAAAATTACAAATAAATTAACTTATGGGACGTAAAATACAATATTTGCAGTAGGAGAATAACTAACAAGGTTTCCATGTTTTTAGTAGGGAGCACGTAGTTGTAGGTAAGGGTTGACATGTTTTTATTTAATTGGAGGAATTTAATGGTCACTAAGCAACGTGAAGAGGAGTAGTATAGACCCTTGGAATATTAACAAGTTTGCATAAAGAACAAAGGATAGTGTGGTTTAGTGAACAAAATTCTTATTATTATTTTTTTTTTGATAAACTAGTTTTTATACTAGTTGAATCTTAAAATTTTAGGGTATGAATTTGACTATTCAACTCCTTAATTAAAGATGATATCTATACTTAAATTCATCTATCTAACAAAGAAGTTGGTGGAAGCATCTTTTAATCTTTAATTAAGATCTCTATGATATAGAAAGATAGATTGATTTGATTTTCCTTGCACATTATTAATGGTTCAATTTAAAGAAAAAATAAACAAGAAAATCTAACTTTATTTCCAAACTTTACTACCCGTGCCAACACACGGAAGAAATATATTTTTAAATAAAATAAATATTATAAGTAATTTAAATTTTAAAATATAAATATAAAAAGTAAGTACGTAATTGATGAGTAAATTTAAACTTAATCTCTCTAGATTAAAAGAGAACATAAGATATCTCCGTATATTTTTAGATTCAATTGATAAATTAAATATTTTTTAGCGTGATGTGAAAATTAGAATGTAACGAGATGATGACTCACTACAAAAATGCAACATTTAATCATGGCTAATTGTCATGGTTAAAAATTAAAAAAAATTGTAACAAATAATCATTAACTACGGCTATGCAATAGTGATAGGCTGTGATATCTACGAGGGTGACTAAAACATTTAACACAAAAAATATTATAGCTTTTAGCAATGCCAAATAACTTTTTCTTAATGAAAAATCTATGTTCTTGCAATAATTTTATTTAACCGTGATCAATAAAATTTATTTACTATGATTTTAAGCTCAGCTATTAAAATCATTGCCAATAATTATTTTTTTATAGCGACTATTGAAATGTTATGACGACATCCTTAATCATTAATCGTTTTAATGCATTCCTTTAATGCAATACTTATGAAAGTAAATCAACAAAGTCTTAGCCTTGTAATTTACTTTTTTATGCTAATTCTGTATGTTCACTATTTATAGTGCTCCAACTTTTTTGATTTGAATGGAAATAATAGTTAAGTTTAGATAAGAGCCACTTATCTTTATTAATAAATAAAATATCAAGTGATTATCCCAATAATAACTAGTCTTTTTTTTTGGATAAATAATAACAAAAAAAAAGATCTTGTTGATAAATATACATGTTTTGGATAATATATATTTATATATTTAGAAGAATAATACGAAACAGTTTTTATTAGATTCTTTTGGATATATAAGAAAAAAATGATAATATTTTAAGTAGATATATGTTTTGAGAAAAATATACATATATGTATTTGGAAGAATAGATTAAGAAATAGTATTAATTAGAATTTTTTTGGAAAAATACCAATAACTTGTTTTTCCTTTTATCTAGAAGCATATTATAGTCAACTTGGCGAAATAGAGCTCATTGATGTTATTATGCTTAAACCAGCACTTCAATGGATAGCCTCAATTTCTAGTTTGTGTCATTTTGCAGTATATTACCACATATCTATGAGATTTATTGTTATTTTCTTGCAAATCAAAAATTAGTGGAGTTAATGAACTTTAGAGCAAAATTGAATATCCATTCAACTTTTATACTGAAATACAAACTCCATTAATATTAAATTATAGGGATAATTACGCTCCTTTTTCTAAGGTTTAGTATAATTATACGTAAAACTCTATGTGGTTTGGAAAATTACATCTAACACCCTTGAGGTTTGCTTCCGTTTAATAAATAAGTCTATCTGTTAGTCAAAATTCACTAATTTTGCTGATATTAATAAAAAAAATTAAATGAAAGTTGATATTTAGCCTCCATTGACTGATTACTAATTTATTGCATGTCAAACAGTTTTTTCCTGAATAAACTACCATTTTAACGGTGAAAATATACATTCTCAAATGCACTAATGTGTTAGTATTAGCAAATTCGATGAATTTTAACTAATTGAGAGACTTGTTTGTTAGACATAAACAATCATCAGGGGTGCTAAATGTAATTTTCCAAACCACAAGGGGTTTATATATAATTATATCAATCCTCAGCAGAGGAGAGTTTAATTATCCTTAAATTATAAGGGTACTAAATGCAATTTGTTAAACCTGGAGAGCACGCGTAACTAAGCTAAACCTCAGGAAAAGACACTGAAATTTTATCCCAAAATGATATTAAAGCAAACAGGTGAAAACTAAATTTGTTCTCAAAACACTTTTATACCCATTACAAAATACTTCATGAGTACGTCCAAAGTCGAATACCATCCTAGAACAAGCACCAAAATCCAAAGTAACATTCATGTACTAGAGAATTTCAAAGAACTGAAATTCTATAGTCTACTGTTTCCTATAGAAGTGCCTCATCTCCAAAAAAAATTAATTAAACTCATTGACAGATGCAGTAATAGACAAATATAAGTAGTTCGTATACCCAAGCCATACTTTATGTACAAACTGCTGCTACATGTGTGCATACTAGTTAACCAATTCACTCAATCCATCTAGTTGATGGCAGTGAGGGGAAGGCGGGAGTCCCTCAAAGAGACGACTGCTTCTAAAATATGCTTTACGTCTCCATTTGCCTGCTTCGACGACCTTGCATCCCAAAATGACTTTAGCAGTTCTTCAAAGGATGGGGTTTTGAGTTCCTCGATGGAAGCAATGCTAGGAGGATTAATTGGTCGTCTTCTTGGCGTTGAGCATGATGGTTCATCGACCTGTCAATGAATATATGCCAAAGAAAAATGAGAAACTTAATCCACCTGAAAGGATCGTTTATGGATTCAAACTCTGTTTTCTCAAATTGTCTTACCATGTACTCTTCTTGGAGGCACTTTCCTGCATTTTCTGTGATCTCAACAATCTTGTGGTAATGTCCGCTATTCAATTCCCTCAAATCTCCACAACAAGGAACAATCATGGAATCGAGATTACTGCATGCCTCATGGTCAAGTTGCAAGGAACCTGCAGGATTTGTTTTAGTTTTCATACATGTTTGAACACTGGAATTTGCTATCAATTCTGACCGACTCTAGAAAACATTTAAACTGGTAATCTTACGGTCAATGGACGTGAGGAGATTCCTGCTTCCAGTATCTGCATCTTCCAATGCAGAACTCACAGCAGAAGAGAATCTTTCGCGTAAGACTTCAATAGTGTTCATCCCTCCCCTAGAGCAAAAGAAGAGGATGTTAACATCAAATAAGCAAACGTACAAGCTGTAGTTGAAGTAGAATCCTGCAAGTTATTGTTACTAACCTAACTATTTCATCTACTGAAGCAACATTACTCTTCTCCAGATGAAGCAAGGAAGCTTGAGCATTTTTCCATTGTTGTGCACCCAATTTTGCTTGTTCCAAACTGCATGGTTTGATATCCAGTTCAGAAGATAAGGCAAGTTGACAATAGGAATAATCCATCATTGTTATATAAAAGCACATACAGTAGTGGCTAATGATACTAACCATTTAGAAAGAATGTCTTCCATATCTGATTTCCCATTTTCCACTGCAGCTGTATCTTCGAGATAATGAGATTCAGCATTCTGGGTATAACTTGTCCATTCAGCTTTAACAGAACAAGTAGTATCTTGCATAATTGACATCTCTTGCTGTAATTTGTCAGTTCTAGTGGCTGCACTCTCCCGAAGTCCATCAATTGCACATTTAACCTAGTGAAAGAACGCCAAAGAAAAAAAGGAAAAGAAATGAAATAAGTATTGATCACTCTAGCGTGAGTTTTGGTGAAGTAATGACTAACAACTTTGGTTTTTTGAGAACCACCATGTTGGTTCAAGATTACATTCGTGATTCAGAGACTATCAATTAGTAATTAAGAAAATTGTGGTGAAAAATCAGAAGTCTCTTTATGGTATCAGGATTCCTGAATGGAAGATAATGCTGGTGATAAAGTCTTGAATAGAAGACTGCAGGGAAAGGAATTTCAGCATCCAACAAAGATTACCCTTAGTGATGATATTTTGAACTCTTCCGTGAAACCCAATGCTGATTCAAAATTACATCATTTTCTATCCTTATAGTTCAAATGTCAATGTAATTCAAGCAACAACTAGATTTTATCATGTAAACTTAACATGACCATCCAGCTATGGACTTCATGGATTAACTGAAAATATTACAGGTCACAAGAATAATTTGTAAATACAAATAACATAAAACAAAACAAGCTGTTTAAAAGCCTAAGCAAACAAATGGGTCATGTTGGCTGCTTTTCCTAGATGCAATTAGAAGACAAACGTATCCAACATCAGTTGGCAAACATGCAGCACTCCTAGAGCATCAAAATACTGGTGAACAGTGAGACAGGGATACAAGATTCATTAACTGAATCTGTCTATGCATATCTATCTATACTAACTGAAATCAAGTTTAGTCCCCCTTTAATTATTCTAAATGACCATTTCAAAGATCTAGTTGTTTGAATTGAGCATAAATAAGCAGAAGAGTGAAATAGTTGTTTTAGAAGTATATACCAGTTTCTTCTTCCTAGCATTTGAACCAGCAAGCAGCTCTGCTACTTTTGCTAGCAGTTGCTTTTCTTCATTGGCAGCACACTCCTACAGTAAGTTCAGACCTTGAGTCAGGAAAAGTTTACATGTAAACTCTTTCAAGCTAAATGGTGTTCCATATAAATAACTTAGCCACCTCAAACTTCTTTTCCAGCTCAGATAGTTTCTGATCGTTAATTGCCTGTGCCTCTTCCACAATTTCACCCAATTTTGAAGCATGCCCATCTAAAGTCTTGAAGAAGTTCACAGTAATTTGAGAAATTGATCTTGTCGATTCAACAGCTCTACTATGAGCCTGGATGATATATGTCAAATTGTCAATAATATACCTTCTGTGTGAAAAGAAACATAACAAAGGACGTTATGGGCATTAAAATAACTTCCGTTTTTCTACTTAATGAGTACCAACCTCGCGCTGCTGTTGTGCATATGCAGATAATTTTTCCTCCTGGCTATGCAAACTCTCTTGAAGATCATGAAGTAAAGTATCAGCCTCAGAAGTAATTCCTCCAAACAGCTGCAAAACAAGAACTAACAATCAGATCATCCAAAAGTGAGGTACTTCTAATAATTGTTGAATACAATACCAGTGGTAACAGACCTCTTCTAAAGCTGAGGAGTGTTTGGAAACTTCACAGTTCAGCCGACCAAAAGTTGAATGAGAGTTAGAATCAAGTTCTCCAGCTAAGTCATCTAGAGCCTTGATACCAGAGCCATACATGGTTTTCAATTTTTCTAGATGACCTCGAAGCTCTTCAGTAGCCTACAATGGATGAGAAAGTTCATTCACAAGGCACTTAAAATTACTGCAGGTGTCTACTATGTAGAACAATTTTACCTCAGTCTTTGTGGATACAAATGAATGCATGTCTTCCTCCATCGCTTTCAGTTGTTGCTCTTGCTGTTTGGTTGAGGATGCCACAGCTCTATGCAAGATTTCAAGCTGCTGAGTCAATTCGGATTGGAACTTTTGTATAAGAATTCTGTTCCCATCTTCTATTTTGTCCTTGCGTTCTGGATCATTAGCAGTGCAAGAGATTAAGAAAGGATCATTTATTGGTATAGAGTAAAGTACCAGTGAATTTTCAGAGTAAGGACACTAACCAATCTTGGTGAACAGATTAGTGACATCTGATGCAGCATTCTCCAGTTCTTCTCGTAGCTCAAGCGCCCGCTCAATGAGTGCTTTCTCTGGTAGAAAACAGCCACCCAAAATTATCTAAAAGCAGTGGATTTTTATTCTAACCTAACACCAATTGTTTTCTGGTTCAATTTGGCAAGTAGGAGAAAATAATTTTATGTGGTGGATGGTAGATAGATGAATCAAACAGCAGTACTGAATCTACTGATTGTGACAACATTCTTTTCGAAACATTGAGTTCGCAGAAAGATCAGCAAAGAGAAAGGGCACTCTAGTTTCATCTCTAATGATGGGCTTGAACTAGTAAAGTTACAATCTAAGAAAAAGGAATGAGATCAGGGACAAAATGCAATATTATTTGGCACCAAGCGGATCACCTATATAAAGTCAAAATGACATAATTGGCTTGTCTATTTCACAAATGCAAATTGCCAAGATAAAGTCCAGAACTGGAGTTTAGTCACAGTTGCAAAAGCAGAATGGTGTTTTCAAGTTCTATTGCAAAAGCCAGAAATGAAACAAGCAAATGCTACCAAAATAAAAGAATAATTTATACAAAATTAACTTTATGGGAAATATGATAAAGATGCCTACCAGACTTAAGAAGATTAGATATCAGGTACTCCTTTTCTTTTATTGTTGCATTTGCCTGCCTATGTCTTTCTTCAAGATCCAGCAACGCATGCTCAGTTTCCTGAAGTTTTTTCTGCATTATAACAGAAGCCTGGTTAATCCATGATAGTAAAGCAAGGAACTAGAGCTTTTATTTGACCATTCTACTAATATTACCTCAGTCTTTTCAAGTTTATCACTTAGTTCAACATTCAACTGCTGCTGGGAATTGTACAATTCCTGGACCTCCGCTAGTCGCTGCTCAAAAGATGCAAGTTTATAATGGATCACTATTTTGTTATAGCAACAAACAAAAGATCCAGTGAGAATTTTACATAAAATACCTTATCCCTGGAATCTAAATCAAGTTCCATACGCTCTATCTTCTCTGACATTGCCTGACAAGTGAGGAAACAAGAATATCTAAGTCCGTTGGAAATGCTCATTAGCTTCTCTAATAATTACAGCACACAAATGCACTTCATATTATGAAACCTTTTTCTCTGCCTCATCTTGGAGATAACGGTCTCTTGGTATGTAGATTCCATTCTTCTCTCTGGCAGCATACACCTCTGACAACCATAATTTGTTGTGAGGCAAGAACCAAACATCATAAAATGCAAATGCTAGAAATTCTGATTTCATTTATCGATGACCATAAATAATCACACACTCACACATAAGATAGAGAGGAGTTAACAACCTTGCTTTAGTCGATCAATTTCAAAATACAAGTCCTTGATAAGTGCAGATTTCATCATCTTCTGATTAATCTGTAACAATATTAGCGAGTAAATGCTTTATCTACTCGTCAGTAGAGAGCAAAGCAGTAAATAGAAGAACAGGATATGCATATATCAAGAGTAAGAACCTCCGGTTTGTTCTTTATGTTTTTGGCTCGATGAGCATAATCTAAAGTGCTAAGTGTCTCTTCCAAACAATGGATGGAAGGGGATATTGTCGCAATTATGCATGTCTTCGTCTTCCCTCCAAGAGAATCTCTCAACAACCTTGTTAACTTGCTATCCCTGAGAGGTCACGTTTGTTTAATCTTTCTGAAATATACCTGGCCACGATAACAAGAAAATTGATAAGATCCATACCTGTAGGGCACATGACCAGAATGCTCAACCAAAGCATTTATCACTCGACCAAGTGTCAGCAAGCTCTTGTTAATCTCACCAGCCTCCCTCGCTCTGCCCTGCAAAAATAAAAAAAATAATCTTTTAAAACACAATAGAGTTTCTATACCACACTATGAAGAGGAATTTGTCAGTTGAACGAAGGCTAGACATGAAGCCTTCATTTCTTACAAACTGAATGGTGCCCAAACAATTACGACGTTGTGCAAATTCTATCACATTTTCCATAAGAATCGTAACAACCCTCACTCCTGCGGACAGGCCACTGGTCCAGATGCTAAGAACTGATAAATAAGTTCATGATTTCTCACCTCTCTGGCACCAGAGCGTGAAATATTCTCTGAGCCGGCAAGGTCAACCAGATTCAGCTTCCCACATTTGATCATTTCCTCTCCTTCTGGAGTACTCCTTGATGTGAATAGTGATAGAAAAAATGGAGTGAGAACGGCTGCTCTGCTTGTTGAGAAGAGTCTCTGCTGTTCTCCTTTTAGCAGAACCTTTCTCTAAGATCTTATATATTTCGTTTGCAGTGGTCACAATCTCTTCTTCCAATCCCCTAACAAGAACTCCACCTTTTCCATCCTCCATTAGCGCTATTGGTTTCTTCGACTTGTCATCGGTGAACTTTGAACATTCTTCTGGTGCCAAAAGATCTGTTATTTCCTCATTATATAGCTCTAAGAATGTAACCTTCATGCTATACTCAGCACTCTGAGCCTCCAGGATATCGAAAATTTGTCTAACAGCTCTTGGAATAACACCGGCATCACTTGGAAATTCCCCATTCTAAACAGGAAGAGAAAAATCACTAAAATGTTACGACAAATGTAATAGCACAAAAAGTATACAGATAAGATTTTCCATCAATAGCAGCAGACCTTTTTTCTTGCTCCACCCTCCATTGTGTAAGTCTTTCCGGTTCCTGTTTGCCCATAGGCAAATATGGTGCAATTATAGCCTTCTAGAACTTCAAATACTATGGGCCAGACAGCTTGATCATATAAATCCTTTTGTTGAGATGATGGACCAAAGACCTAAACACAACGCCGCAATGTATCATCTATTTTGCACATAACATATTTAATGTGAGAAAAAGGAAATTCAGAACTACAATAGAAATAAAAACAACTTGGTGCACCAAAATTTTGCCCTTGCAAAGAAATGCCCAACAGAAGGCAGGTGATCAGGGAGCCGATAGCCAGTATGAATTTCGGTAGCTATTGAATAAATTTTACATTTTCTCTATTTGGACTTCTTTAGTTCCTCCAAATTTATTTTTGCACTCCGTACATTGTTCAAAAAACGTACAGGAAGATAAAGCAAACCTTGTCAAAGAGGAAAGTCCTATCAATCTGCTTATTAGCAATATTCTGAACAGCACAGACTTCTTTCCTATTCTCATTGCAAGAAACCACCACCGGCGTATGCAATCTCACCTCATCCTCACTCAATGGCCTATTAAGAAAGACAAATACATAAACAGAACCCTTGAGTATCAGAAAACTGAAACCACCAAAGGCAAAAACAAACTGAAAGACAGAAAACTAATAGAATTAATTTACCTGCAGCGTACAATGACCTGAACATTAACACCTTTATCCTTATCGTGCTTTCCGCTGATACTCCCCTCCCCCGATCGTAGATCTTTCCCAACCTTATCACTGGACCGTGGTGTTTGCGATGGCGATATCGGCACCATTGCACCGCCACCACCACCACCACCACCTCCCCCTCTTCTCTGTGAAGCCTCCATCTTTTATACGCTTCTTCACCCACTCCGGATCTCACAACTTTAACTAATTAATTAATTTAGTAAAAACCTTTGCTCCTTACGTACTGTACTGCAAATCAAATCATCTCAAGTAAGTCAACTCAAGCACATTTAAATTCAAATCTCTACAAATCAGCAGAGGCAGTGTAAAATCCACACCCAATGCGCAACCTTTTTCCAATATCTGATGAATCAAAGAACTTTTCTTGAAAAAAAAAAACAAAAAAAAGGAAATAATCGAGAGAGAAATCAATTTTAGGGACGACTGGTCGATGTTCATAAAATGACAAGGCAGCTTAAAGATCCAAATTCATGTCCAAACACGAAAAATGGACCCAAAAAAAGAACAAAATAAAAATCGAGAAGAACACCGACAGGCGGTCTGCTTCCGTATATAAAAATGTATTTGTACGTACATAGAAGGAAGGAACAAAACCTACAGCGGCCGGCAATCTGGAAGTGCAGTCGGGAGAATGCGAGTACAAATGGCTATCCTGTAGAGACAATATGATGTGTAGAAGTAGTGTAGAGCTGTTTTGCGTTAAAAAATTAAAAGGAGAGTGGGGAGAGTAGAAAAGAAGCTCAAAAGAAGAATATGGCCGTTACGGAGGTGTGGCGTTTGAAATTTGGAGAGAGGCGATAAGGGTTGACGGCGTTAAAAGAGTTTCCTCGTTTGGCTTGCAACATTCTGATTTAATGACCGTTATTTTTAGCCTTTCACTCTACGGATTAATCTTTTTCAAATTTTTGGGACCCCGAAATATGATGTCATAACATCTCTCCCAAAACTTCACAAAATTTTTAAAAAAAAAAACATCTCTCCCAAAAGTTAGTTATCCTAATAGTTCACCCACTTATGATTGAATTTGGGTATGTGAATTTCGGTGCTTGAGTGTAAAAAATAAAAATAAAAAATAAAAAACTTTCTCCCAAAATTTGAAAATAACATTTTGTATCAATTGTCTATATTATATTACATTATATTACTATTATTTTATATTATGCCTAAGTCCCATAAAGTAATTAATTTAATTTACTTATATTTATTTTTTTTGGATAAAATGCAATCCAATATTTACTTTGTTCTACAAGCTATTTCTGAATGAAAATATAATATATATATATATGTCCTTCAAATTATAATATCAGTTATTATAAGGTGCTCAAATCACTGTTTTACAAAAAAGTTTTCTCCATGCGCAAATCAACATGTCTATCATTTATATGGGGTGGCTGAGGAAGAAGGGTGGGGAAGGCAAAGGCAAAGTCAGGAAGAAGCCAAAGGGGATGCCACCGATGGAAGGAGGAAGAGGGGGCGACAATAGTGAAGTTTATGGAATCGAAGGGTCTCTTTGGTAATTTTACTAGTTATCAAATTCTATTATTTGGGTTGATTAATTTAGCCCACTTCAAAAGTAATATTATCGACCGTTGCAATAATTAGTAGCGGGTTTGGCATCAAAACTCGAGACCGCATCCTACATTGTAAACAACCCACTAACTCGAATAAATAATCTTACTCAACCTAATAAATCGAAGCAAACGGGGCCAAGTGAACAATGAAAAATAGACTATTTCCTATGATAATATTATTATCTCATGTCTAATTTTATCGTTCATTTATTTTCACTTATTTATCATGTCAACCAGAGTGAAACGTATATTTGATAAAAATTTGATAAAGAATCTCTACATATGTACTTTATTAATGTTTCAAACTAAGTGGAACATAAAAATTTTATATTTGAAATTATTAGTACCAAAATAACATTATAAAAACTAATAAGTACCTTAGATTATGCTTTACTAATATGTTTGGTCTTATTATTAGGAAACGTATAAGAAGATACGATAACCTTGATATCCAAGTAGTATAGAATCAATTTCGAAAAAATACATTATCTTTTGGAAATATATTTATGTTCATATAATATTTTATTTTTTCTTAACGTAATTGTAATATTTCAATCACCGCTACCAAAAGCGGCATGCGGATGTGCGTGAATAAAAAATATGAGTAAGTCAACTGATAGGTAATTTTATTATTTTGTAAGTTAGATTACAGTATATAAATTTGTAATATTATAATACTTAACATATTTAATTTTTCTTTCAATGCAAATAAAATGAAAAGGTTTGTATAATTTTATTAACAATATTTATATTTGTTTTTTACAAAGAACTAAAATTATGTATCTCGAATCACATATTTATTTAGATGATATATGTACATATATTTGATTTTTATTTTATTTTATTTCATTTCACTCAATGATATATATTAAAGTTGGCCAAAGAACATAATTTAAATATATTAATTAATATATATTAATAGTTTCATTATATATTTTTTTGTTCATATATAACGTGCGTGGACTGCTAGTGTGTACAAAGGGGAATAATGTATGCGTACAAAATGATCAAGAAATTATATACACAAAGAAAAGAACTGAAAATTAATGTTTCAATTTTCACTTAGGGTGTTTTTGGTTGGGGCGAAAAATGGAGGAATAAAAGAAGTGAAAGTAAAAATGGATGTATAAAAGATAATATTGCGTTTGGTAAGGAGGAAGAGATGGAGGTGAAGTAAAACTCGATGTATATGAAACTCCTCCGGAATCCAATTTTGTTTCGGTCAAAATTGGGCGGAAAAGTAGAAGTATAAGGCCAAAAAGACAAAATATATATATATATATATATATATATATATATATAGGTAATAGGGTAAATATAGGTAATAGGGTAAATAAAAATAAAAATAATATATATATATATATATATATATTAATAGATTACTTTTTGTTTTTTTCAAGAATGAAATGTGTTAATATTTTTACAGGACGAAGTGTTGCATTTATCATAGATTATGTTTTATTGACATTGGCACAAGTTGAATAATCAAAGAAGAAATATTGCTTGAAAGTTGAAGCAAATTAGGTGAAGTTTGTTGGATGAGCTGAGCTGGGAATAGAGAAATGGTGGGCTCCTGATCATGTCTCCCCTCACTACATTTTTGCACACAAAATTATGAAGTATTGCCTTGATTTTGAATTCAATCTAAATGTGTATATATAGTTTTACCTTTGTCTTCAAGAATTGTTTGTCAGGCTTCCAAACTTCCACCCAAATGAGGACAAACAGTTAGATATCCTTATTTTCACACTCACACAATTTTGAAATAGCTAACTAAGTTTGTTCAAAATTTTAAAATGATTTACTCATTGTATATTTATTGGAAAAAATTATGAAATTTTACTATGGTTAATTATCATAGTTTGAAGTGAAAAAATCATAGCGGATATTAATTAATTATAATTGCGTAGCAGTTATTACCCGTTGTTTCTGTAAGTGAGGGCAATACATTTACTACAACTAATTCGTGATAAATATTTTGGTCATGGATAAAACTATAATAAATGTTGATTAATCATGGTCAAAATTTAAGTTTTTGCATCTATTTTAAATTGTCTGACTGTTATAGATATTATTGATTTACTATGGTTTTTAAGCTGCAGTGATTTATAGTCAAAAAACAAAAACAAAAATAAAAAACAAAACAAAACACCTCCTCTGACTGCGCTTCCAACAGTTTCCCGTACTTTTATGCCAAATATTTCATAATTTTTTCCTATACGAGCGAGAAATATAGAAAGTGTAAAATTGTTTTTGTTTTTTTTTTTTTTTTGAAAAAAAGTTGTGGGACATCTTTTCTTTATTATTATTATTATTATTATTTACACGGAGAGTTATTTGTCTATTAAAATTTTCTTGGAGAATTTGATGAATATTTGTTGAGGGTGAAAATGGAAAAGTAAGGTAAAACATCGCAAGGAAATCTGATAATAATGGCTAAGTTAGGAGACAAAGAGGGCCTATATAAGTGTGGTTTGGAAGGAGCCCCCATGTGATGGAGAGTGACTGCAACCCTCACATGACCCTTTTTCATATGCATAAATATATAGCCCCTGCAATAACTTCTTTTAGGGTAGATTATAATGAATTTTTTTGAAATTGATCGTAATTATACATATACTTTTATTGTTTGAAAAAACTATAAACACTCTTTTAAATTAATGACTGTGTAATAAATATTTCATCGTGATAGTCTATTATAGTTTGATATTGTTAAAAAGCCATTAATTTTAGCAGCGTATTTGTAGTTTTTCAAATAACGAGAGAGTATTTGTAATTATGATAAATTTGAGGAGAGTCATTACTCTTTTCTAAATTGTAGTTTACCCTTAATTTTGCTATTCACTGTCACCCAACGTCAAAGTTTCCTACTTTTAGTCCTTTCATCAAATTTCGTTAGTATTTTGACGAAAAGACAAGTGCTAAGACATAGTCATTTTTGAAATACAAAAGTAATTTGATGAAATGATTAAAAGTGAGAATACTTTTATAATTTATGCGACTACTAATGAGAATTTCGTAGTTAATGGGACTAAAAGTGCTAAGTATATGAGCTTTGCCTTTCCCGTCAAAATACTAACGAAATATAATGAAAGGACTAGATCGAGATTTTTGGTAGCTTATGATACCATTAATATATGAGAATCTTAAAATCAATTAGAAGAAAAGTACAGTGATCCTACAATCTTTGCCAAACAAAAAAATTGTTATTTCCTTGTTATATTTGATCCAATATCTTCTTTCTCTAATTTATTTATGTATTGGCTCTTTTTGTAATTGATTTATATTCGAATATTTTTTAAAAATATTTCTACAAAGACATACGTTAAGATCATAAAGAGATCTGTTATGTTTTTGGTTCAATTGTCATTTCATATTACTATAAAACACGCACAAACACACACCTATAGACATAAACACTTCTGTATGTGTTAATTTTTTAATATCGTATATCTTATCATTTCTAATATACCACATTCACATAATATCCAAACCCTAAATTCTTCTTCACAAAATATAGAGTAAATTATATATACACCCCTTAAAACTAAATCTAATTACACAAAACGTCCCTTATCATTTGCAAAAATTACCAGTACACCTCTTGAAACTGTAGCTCCAATACTAAGCATACTCATTATTTAGCAAATAAATTTTTACAAAATACCCCCTAAAATGCATTACACTAACACCCCCAAAAGCGAGTATTTATGTAATTAAACCTAACTTCAGAGGTATCGCTGTAATTTATCCAAATATTTAATCGCTAAAAATATTGGCAATATTGTGCTATGCAAGAACATGTTAACACAGTACATTTTAGTGTGAGTTCATGTGAAGCTGTTGCTTAGACACTACAGTTTGTGTATTGGGCGTGTACTTTACTTCTCCTAAGAGCTGCTGGCTTTTTTGCCTGAACAGGGGCTTTCACTGACACTGGAAACTAAAGAAGGCGTTGCGATTCTTGTCTATTACATATATATGGCTGGTTGAGTGTTGCTTTCTGCAAATATTTCTTTACCAAAGCAATGGAATGTATGTAGCAACCACGTGATGAGTTTGCTGTAAAGTCTGTATTTGTCTCTGGCTGCCCTAATATTCTCACCTTAATTATCTGCATCTTACCCTTTGCATATATAATACTTTACCCACCACAAAACTAAAATAGTGAATTTCTGAATTATTTAAAACATGTTATAAAGTAGGGATAATTACAATTTCATTTGTCAAAATTCATCCAACTTGATAATATGAACAAAAAAGTCGGATAAATATCCGTTCTTACCTTGATTGACTTATTACTGATTTACTGCGGGTCAAATAAATATTTTTACAATCAAATTACCTTATACATTTTCACACGTTAATGTTTGAGAATGTATAACTTCACTGTTACAGGATTAGTTTAGCCATAACTCAGCTACCAACTAAAACACCTCATCGTATCATCTTTAGGACATATCGTATTCGACCTTAATGTTTATCAGCCTCGCGGCCACCAATAATTGAGAGTGCTTCTCACAACCACTATATAAAAGTATGTTGGTTGCACGTACGTCAAAAAATCTTATCTAGCAATCCGAATACATCACAACTATATGCTTCCCCATAGTAAGGACGTGGGCTTGCCTTTCAAAAATCAGGTGCAATTGAGTTGGGATCTGTAAATTCACCATACGAGAAAAAAATATTTCCGCCCAATAGCCTAAAAACCTTTGTTAGGTTCCGATTCATATGCTAATAATCACCCCAATGCGTCATCATCTTCGTTGTAACAGAAGTTGGCTCATTAGAGGGCAGTCGAATCATCATCAAATTTTGGTCGAATTCCAATATTCTTAGGTTGGTTTTCTTACATTTTTCCTGTATTGACATTATAAATGCATTTTATTTTATTTTTTGTTAATATTAAAATAACAAGACATGTATTTTGAAAATTAATGTCCATAAATATGCTAATTAAAGGGATCCGAACAACCCAAACAGCTCACAATGTAATCTTCACGTGAAAAGCCTAGCAGTGGCTTGGCACAACTAAAGCACAAACGTGAATTAAGACACAGATTGTTCTTTAGGAAATCACGTGGATGGAAAAGCTGTTGCAAACTAACCCAAGAAGGAGAAATGGGATAGCCACAATCCTTAAATTTGTCGAGAGATCATGTGTTAGCATAATAAGAATAAAATATTTATGCATGGAAATGGGTTTGGGTTCAATTAAAGGGCTGTTGAGATGGGTTTGGGTTTGGGTTTAGTTTGTGTGGGAACTCGCCTGGGTTCGAGGTGAATCTCGGGTTTTGTGCGGATCTGGCCCGAACGTGAACTCGAACACAATATATAATTATTTGTAATTAATTTATTTTTTAAAATTTGAATTTTTTTAGTGGTAAAAGCGATAAATTTTTATTAAGTAAAATTGGGAATTTTAAATTTTGAGTTTTCTAGTGAAAGTTTAGGTGCCTAATTAATTTTGTACTACCTTTTATGTTTCTTTTTTGGTTTAATCTTCGCTCTTTTGTGGATATAATTAAATTGGTTAGCGTAAATAGAGAGAGGTATATATCTACCTATACTGTTTCAAAATCTTAAAAAAAAATAAAATTACTTTTGATGTATAAGATATGAATTGATTAAAATATCCTTATTTAGACTTATTTATTCAAAAAAAAAGTCCATTTCTTTACTTCATTTGTTACATCAAATATTTTTTATTTATGTAAACTTGAATTAATTTTTTTTTAAAATTTTGATCAATTATTCATTTTATTTTTTTATTTATTTAATTGATTAAATATAATAAAAAATTTAAATTATACACACATCAAGTGTGTTTAAGCCGGAGTTATTCATTATTGTTAATTCATCGATAAAAAAGAATAAATTGTTATTTGTTGCTGTCAATTTTTTGCTTACATAGGAATAAATAGACAAAAGAGTGGCACAATGCTTACAAGCTTTTTGTCCCACCACCTGAATTCACACTCCTAATTATAACTATATATCAAATTTTGTTTACAAAGTGAAGACAACATTAGATTTTTAATTTCGTAACGTTTTGAGCTCTGTACAATTTTGGAGCCGTACTGATTATTTAAGAACGTAAAACACAAAGAAATAAAACTGATTTTAGTATAGCAAATGCATCAATCATTGGCCTTAGAATCTTTTTATTCAAAATTATGTTTGATCAAATTTAATCAATCATGTAGCAAGTATAATACATTTGTCATATGATAAACTTATAACTTTTTTTTTGAAATTATACACCAATCACACTATGAGTGTATTGCACGATTGTATCAAACCCAATAAATTCCATTTAAAGTTCAAAACAAGCTTCTTATCATGTATGGAAACAACAATCCGCCATTCCACCCTTATTTCCTGCAAAATTTCCTTCAACGGCACACAACACTTTTCCCAAATTTCATGTTCCAATATGGGACAGGGACAGGGACAGGGACAGGGACACCACCCTTTGCTGAACAAGCAGTACTATATAAATGTAGACAACCTTAACTAACTCAAACCTTACTACACTCTCAAGAAAACCACACCCAAGACTATGGACTTCTCTAAGCATCTCTCCATAGGCATAGCACTTTTCATCTTCCAAGTGTTGGTCCTTTTCCCATCATCAGCACAATCCGCCTCCAACAACTCCAACCTCTTCCGGGAATACATCGGAGCCGAGTTCAAGAACGTCAAGTTCTCCGATCTCCCCATCAACTCTCAAGTCGAATTCCATTTCATCCTCTCCTTCGCCATCGACTACACCACTTCCTCCTCCGCCACCCCAACCGACGGCAACTTCAACGTGTTCTGGGACGCAGACAATCTCTCCCCAGCTCAAGTCTCAGCCATAAAAAACCAAAACTCCAACGTCAAAGTGGCATTGAGCTTAGGAGGAGACTCCGTGGGAGATGGCTACGCTTATTTCAACCCCTCCTCCGTAAATTCTTGGCTTTCCAACGCTGTTTCCTCCTTGACAAGCATAATTCAAGAGTACAACCTGGACGGAATCGACATAGACTACGAGCACTTCAAAACCGACCCAGAAACCTTCTCGGAGTGCATAGGAAAGCTTATATCAACCCTAAAGAAAAACGGGTGATTTCTTTTGCATCCATAGCTCCATACGATGACGATGAAGTTCAAAGCCATTACATGGCTCTGTGGAGAAGTTATGGGCACATAATAGATTACGTAAACTTCCAGTTTTACGCCTACGACAAGGGGACCAGTGTGTCGGAGTTCTTGGACTATTTTGGTAAACAAAGCTCGAGTTACAACGGAGGGAAGGTGCTGGCGAGCTTTATCAGTGATGGGAGTGGGGGATTGGCCCCTGATAATGGATTCTTTACGGCCTGCAGTAGGCTCAAGAGTGAGGGGAATCTTCACGGGATATTTGTTTGGTCTGCAGATGATTCAAAGGGATTAGGGTTTAAATATGAGAAGCAATCACAGTCACTGCTTGCAATTCCCCACTAGTGTGAATGTATATATATATATAATATATATATATATATATATATATGTGTGTGTGTGTGTACTCTATCTCCTCTACTTTTTATCAGAAAAATTGGTGGAATAATTTGAGTTGTTAATGTTAAAGAAAAGCAATATTATCTCTGATACCCATGTTTATCAATTAAATGGAGAATCGCAATCTTAGTTCAGTAAGTACGGGATGACAATTTTAAGTCGTGTACAAATCATTTTGTCAATATTTTCATGTAATTTTAAAAATTCCATACATTCAGGACAAAAATCGGCTGGAAAAGGATATCAAATTAAGTTGGTTACATTATGTGCATTTTTTCGATAATTTTTGTCCTTAACCTGCAAAATTCTTAAAATTACAGAATAAATTTGCTAAAATAAATCCATATATAGAACTAAAGCCACCCTCCATACTTATATGACTAAGATTGTAACTTCCTCAATTAAATAAAGATTGTGAATTTTCGAACAAGAATTTTTCTTGTACGATGTGTCAGGGGTACATGATCTTCAACACTTTGTGTTGAACTTGATAATTAAGTCTATCAAGTTGAAATGTGTTGTCGCATAATGTTAAAAATTGTGTGGTCCAAGTTAGAGTTGATGGCCCAAAAGCTGGTGGAAAATGCTGTATTAGCCGGGTTAAGATTTGTTGTCCTTTTTCCACAAAGAAACTTCCGACCACCTTACATATGATACCACTTCACTCCAAAAATATTTTTTGTCTCCTACATAATGAATATTTATCAATATAAATTATAAAAAAATTAATATTATCCACCACAATTAAATTAAATCATTATAATTTATTTAGATAGGTGAATTTATTTAGATAAATACAAAATCAATATTTAATTAATTTAAATTAAACAAAATCTCCAACCAATGAGATTTTTTCTTGTCAATAAAAAAATTCAAAATTACCAGAAATTAGTATTCGGTTAAAATTGAATCAATTTGGTCAAATTTCGTTCTGCTATATATATGCTTTATCGATTAAAATTAAATTTCTATTTTATATAAAAGATTCTTTTACAACACAATATATTATTAAAAAAATATTTAATTTAAAATATATAAATATAGATATAATTGTGCATAGCACAGGTTCTCCGCTAATATACTATTATACTATTATAAAGGAAAGAAGATTTATAAACTCAAAGTGGTAGTTCTCATACTACTACACCAAAATTTTAAAATACCAAAAATGTCCTTTCATTGATAGAACCTATTTAACTTTCCAACCCATATTGAATTAACTACTCAATCACCTCAATTAAAAAAAATTAATTCCATGAAATTACTACATTCACAAATTTAATTTACTCACTTTTGTTTTATTTTTTTTTGTTGACTAAATTAAACACATGAACAAATTAGTATTATTTTGCATGTAAATACATATAATCATGGCTACTGATATAATATATAGTGTACAATATTTTAATTTATAGTTTAATTATAGTATAATATGTATATGTAGTCTAATATGATTTATTATCTTATATTATGAGGTTTATGGGCTGAAAATGGGAGACCAATTATTTGTTGGGCCTCTTTGATGAACATAATTATTTCTTATTATTTGATTGAGTATAGATTTAACTACAGAAATTCCTAAAAACCTTATATATAGTTGCCCGGTAATGATACAAGAAGTGTGCATCCGAACCTGGAGCCTCCAGAGAAATTCTATTTCTAATTTGAATCAATTATATAACAAGTACAATACACTTATAAAAATGATCAATCATATAACAAGTATCCACACTTGCTTTATGATTGATTTAATTCGGCTAAACCTGATCCGAGTAAAAACTTCTTTATAAGCTTTATAGGAATCTCGATTCAATGGCTTTGGTGATTAATTAATCTGTTATGGTCATCGGAATTCATTAATGTAGCGAAAAGGTTCTGTATTTGGGAAGATATAATAATTAGTTGCAGACATTTTGGAGTAGAATTCCCAGAACATGAAGTGCAAGCATGCAATTTTCTCCATCTCATTTTATTCCTAATATGGTCAATTAGTTGCTCATTTGAGGCTAAGCATGGAAATTAAGGATCAAATATCAGCTTCCAACTAATTCCACTTGAGGTCTGCTCTTTGAGAGCTATAGGTTTATTTCATGTTTTGCAATTTAAGATATATTCTTCACCTAATAATGGCTATTTCATAACGAGTAACTTGGTTTCTATTGTTAGTATAGTATAATAATTGTTGCTTCATATTATATCTTAAATTTAATTATATTTAATATCCCGTACATTAGGATGAAAAAAAGTACCCCAATTTTTTTTTTTTTTTGACAATTGTAGGACTCCAGCCACTGAATTTTAAAAGTTGTCGGAATTTGCTTTACAAAAATTAAGTTTTTTTCTTTTTTGGAACTTTTGCTGACCGAGCATATTTTTACTAAATTAACTATCTGAATACTATGACTAGGGTCTTCCGAATGTTGTTTTCACGTACCTATTTTTTGAGGGGTTATTCTGAGATATATATAGTTGAACTTAATTTGAGATGATTTAAATTTAGAGGAGTTAATCAAATTGGAAGGCGAATGAAGTTGATGCAACATGTGGTTTGTAATAGATAGAGAGAGAGATAGATGTTACACCACAAGTGAAATGCACAAAGGTGGATTGATGTTCACTAATTAGTCACTTGTTCACTTTTTCCTTTCGGCCATTAAAGCAATTAAAACGTCGGATCCACTACTGATAAGTTAGATATGGTTTTACTTTTCATAGATTGAAATTTCTGAAATGGAAACACAAAAACAAATCATCTATGTTTTCAGTTCAGTTATATATATATACACAACCCTAAAACAGGCATTGATGTGTATTAGTTGCATGGAAAGAAAATAAATACCAGTAGATTCATATTATATATCCCTAATAATCTATATATACTATTTATAAAGGGTAAATTACATAGGACTCCCTTGGGGTTTTGAAACACTTGAAAAATATGGCATTGTGATTTGAAAATTTATAGATAGCTCCCTAAAATTAACGATTTTTTTTAGTAGATTCCCCTTGTAATGGGTTGTCACGAAATGTATTTGTTAGAAGGACATAAATTTTGGAGGGTATTTTTGTAATTTTTTAAATAATAAGGGAGTATTTAAAATTATGACAAATATCTGAAAACCTGTTATAATTTATCTATTTACAAGATGAAAAATAATATTTCTCCTTATATTGAAGTTGCAATTTGTTCAAAGAGGGGGAGAAGCCAGGGGATTATTATAAAAATGAAGAAATTTTTGTTTGGATCTAGTTCGATCGAACTTGAACCAATTAAGTGATAAATGCAATACACTTATCGTGTGATTGGTTTGATTCGATCAAATCTAATCTGAACAAAAATTTTCCATAAGAATGGGACTGTAGATGTTTATTGCAATTGGAGGAAGAAAAGACGCAGGAACTACAGATGAAAAAGTGATTGAAATAATTCGGACCATAGTGGTAAGAAGTCATGAAAAAAGCTTAACATGATTTTGACATCTCATCAATCAGACATATAACAAACTTAACCAGCCAAAGAGACGTGTATCTTATAATATATTTCTTATATCACTTAATTAATAACTAAATGTCCTAATTTATATCTTCTTCACTGCTCTCATTGTAATGATACACTTTACGGTTTGAATGAGTGATCTAATTAATTATGGGTATATATGCCTCAAGAGTTAAATGCAACATGTCTTCTATATAAGAATACTAAAGTAAAAAGTTCCTATGGAAAAAGAAGGGGAAAATATCATTTTTCAACAAGTAATTTAGGGTCTTTTTATTTTTGGTTCTATTGATTACGAGATTTTTATTTTTTTCCCATAACACATTTCCATTATATATTTTAATGGAATGCACATGGTTGTTAGAGCTTTTACATTTTTGGTCTGATATGTCATGAGACTCTCACTTTTAGTCCCATAACTTTTAAAAAGTAACATTTTTTGTCTTATACACTTAACGGTCACGAACATTTTTTGTTAATATTTAACAAAAAAATAATAATTCCGTAAATAATGGAACCAAAAAATGAAAAGACTCTAAATTATGGTACAAAAAATGTCATTTTCACAAAAAAAATAACAAATTAATGCATTTCCTCAACTTCAGAAAAAAAAAAATTGAAAAGAAAGGCAACAAGAACATTTGATATGGGACGTAGTGATTTTCTCTTTTAAAACTATAAAGATTATATTGAGACCGGTAATTATGATATATTGACAATTCTCTCTAGAGATATATTTCCAGATAACAACATTACAAATTTTGAAACACGACGAACTAAAAAAATATTTTAAAACTCTCTCGGAAAAATGATAAGAATTGGACAAACGCTCTTATTGATGGGACGCTAAAATGGCATAGGAAATTTGGTGATATATATAAAATGCAAACAGAGGAGGATGTAGGGTTGCCACCAAAAAGACACGACTACGACCGGCCGAGAGGTGCTGATTGCAGTGGTTCACCGTAACCACACTGTCAGTGCACTCATATAGTTCAAGTTAAAACTGATGAGCCACAAATTACAACAGTTCAAGTTTACTGCTTAATTTGTTGCTTGCTTACGTTACGTAGACGATGACCGGGTGCAATAAATAAACACCTTCCACGTCATTCAAACTAATGTCATTTGGACGAAGTACAATTAAATTTTCTCTAAAAATATTTATACGGATTGAGCCAAGGTATGGCGGCAACAGACTATCAGCGTGTTATAGAACAAGTGTATTGTAGTTGTCATCTCATCAGTTCAGATTCAGTCGAGTCAGGTCCGAACTAAATTTTTCTTGAATTTTATTGGAGACAGTAGATTTATACCTTCCTGTCGACACTCCTCACTTACGATATGGAAATGTGATCATTCACAATTTTATTAACTTTACAAACTCAAATTTAAGTGGTATCTATTGGGCATTAATTGTTCATTCATTCAAAATTGATTTTGAAAAATTAAATCCGAAATCACCTACGCTCTATGTAGATTAAATTGTCTTTTTAAGTTCACTTTTAATTAGAACCCACTCAAAGTTTTGGTCAAAGTTAGGTAAGTACCAACTTACGAACCAATTTTTCTAACAATTTATCATATGAATAGAAATTGATGCATACGGATATGTAGATACTTGAAAGAATTTCATGCGAGAATTTTATTACATCCGAATTAGTGCATTGTAGTACGTAAAGGTTGTTTTGTTCTATTTTTAATAATATAAAAAGGTAAAATTATTGTTTTATTTTTTATAAGGGGATAAATTACTCATTTTCTATAATACACGGATAAATTGCATTTTTTCCTAAAAAAATGTGACGCAAAATTAAAGAGTAAACCTAGACCCAACTTGATTGTTTTGAACATAACATAGGTAATACCGAATTAATATTTTATGGGCTAGCTAGGTAATAGTCGGTTTGGACGTGGGCAATCATCCAAAGGTGTCCCAATTCGCTTCAAATCTTTTCAAATTTCGTTTCTTGGACTTTCCCTTTTCAGCCACGTTCTCGTAGGTTTGGACGTGGGCACGCCTAACTCATCCTCCTAATCTATCCACATGCTGATTTTGACTTCTTTCTTCATTTTTCGATCCATCCATCATTCATAAGCTAACGTTGCAATATGACACTTGATTAGGAGCATTTTGGCCACAAAAAAACAAAATATCACTTGAAATTAACACAAAATCTACTCCCATCACCCATATTTCTGTAAGTTGAAACCTAGTAGAAATAATAGTAAGGATCATGTCTTCAAGTAAATCAAATAGGCCAAATAGACCATTCATATGCTACTGTGGAAGAAGGACAATTTTTTTCTCAAGTCAAAAACACCATGTGCTGAGCATATAGCTTACACCATTAAATTATATATAAAAAAATAGATAAAGATAAAAAAAATACTAATTTTTAAAATTACAAAACTAAAATAATAATCCAAAATAAAATAAGATCAAAATTGAAATAAATCTAACTTACAACACTAAAAATGTTATTTCCCTTACGGATTTGCCTACTGTAAACAGGTCCAATATTGTTGTTTTCAAGAAAAAAATCTACTTAACTCATCTATATGATTTTTAGGGGTACGTGCATTTTTCTTCCCTAAAAGCACTAATAAACAAAAAAATACTTCCTAAATAAACAAACATAAAAGGACAACTCAATTTAATAAAAAAAAAGTACTCACTGTCTCACGTGTCAAAAATTTCATTGCCCTTTTTTTTTAAAACTTTAGACGATCACGTTACTCTTTCTAGTACTTTTTATTTATAAATTAATAATTTTTACAGAGGAACGTATCGCATTTAACCCGATTCATAATTAACCTAAAAGTTTAATTAAAAATTGAGTCCTTCCTACCTACAATTACAAATCCTCGATGCCTTGCCTTGATTTTGGAACGAGTCAACATTTTTGTATTATATAAAAAGTTATATGAAGATGTACTCTAGCTAGCTAGGGTTACTAGTCAACGCCCCTTGAGAACAACGACGTCACCTTCCACAGGATCACGCCCACCTCCTTTAAGTAGTGTGTATCCGCCTATCAGTTCTCCTCGAATCAAACCGCGCGGCTCCCCAAATCATTTTCCTTTCACGTTTCGTCTTCCTCTTTATCACTAGCAAATTCATCACGAAACAGACATGTTCGGACACGAGGGGAATGGGTTTTTCTTGGAATTCCAATATCCCCAATTCCCATCTGCCCAGCTCGGGTACAGCAGCAACGCCAGCACCCGCTCTCTTCAGAATAACTTGGACAGCTACTACCCTGCACATCCATTGTCACCATGGGATTTTGAATCAGAAATCAGCGCTGTCAAGAAGGTGTTGGGCACTGATGATTTTCAGGTATAACTCATTTTTATGGTGTTGATCGACCGCATTTTACCTTCCTATAAAAGCTGCTGACAGGCACAAAACCCGTCTGGATAAATCCCAACTCAATTCTCCTGAACTTTTAAAAAAAGAAGTTTACTGTCAGCGGCGTTGATAGGGTGCATTTTCCTTTCTTGTTTTCTTTTTTTTTTTTCTCAAGGAGATTTATTCTGTTTATTAGTGTTTTCACATTAGGCCTCTTGCAACTTTTCGTCCAATCCATGCAACGTTAATCCCAACCCGAGAGAGTGTAATTTTACGTCAAAATATAATTAGTTTCAAGAAATATCTGAAACCCTGTTTTCTTGTAGTCGCCTCTCACGGATAAATGTCCGACTATAAATGCAACAGGTTGTAAACTCGGCACAGAAGGAGGGGCAGTCAAATAGTCCGTTATCGAGCGAGAGCATAAGCAGAGCGAGCCGATACAGTCCAGAGGAGAGAAAGGAACGAATAGAGAGATACAGAAGCAAAAGAAATCTCAGGAATTTCAACAAGAAGATCAAGGTTTAACTATATTGCAATTTTTCATTTTTGGCTATGAAAACCAAAATTGCGAAAAGAAGGGCAGGTTTTCGACTACCAATTTAACAGAACTAATCCCATTCCCATCCCACTAAAATAATGGGAGTGGGGAGGGAGAAATATAATCGCAAAATCAGGCACTACACTTTCCCTTTTCACGTTGAAATTTTATAAAAGTGACATGCCTAAAAGGTTCACACTATGCATATTTTTGGACTTTATAATAATATCTATTGTGTGTCTCTCACACTCTTATCACCTTTTCAGTATAACTAACGACTTCATTTTCTATTTCAAAGTTTGTTGAATTACTATTCTACTTATACTAGAAAAAAAATATTATTATTCTGACAATTTTAATGGCTTTAGACTAAAAATCATGATCAATAATTATTTTTAGTTATGAGTAAACAAACTCAATGTAAAAAAGCTATTTACTTTGTTCAAATATTTTAGCCACTTTTGCAAAATTACGGTCAATAACCATTGTGTAGCTATGGTCAATAACTATTTGTTGTAATGTTAACATATGCATTACTTCTTCAGAAGATTTTCAGTTGTTTTTCGTTAATTTTAGGAGATGATAAGAGAAACATAAGAATATGTGTATGTGTTTTTCTAGAGTTCTTAATCTCTATTTGCTTTTGTATTTCGTATTCGTGTCGGATAAATTAAAATTAGGGTCTATAACAACATGAATTCCTGGGTTCTATTAATTTATAGGCAAATAAATCGACATTTTTTTAGATTAAGTTTAATTATATATATAGATAACCTTAATTTTCACATCTCTCGAGGGATGTCTATGTAAATTGTGATTATAATTTCAGTAGATGTAATTATAATATTTCTAAAAAATAATTATTTATATAATTAGATCTAACTTGAAGAGATATCGATATTACGTTTTATTTTAATTTAATCCTATATTTGATTTACACCTTACGTTGTACCTTTTGGCGATTAGTATGAATGTCGGAAGACTTTAGCAGACAGCCGACCACGCGTCAAGGGCAGATTTGCCAGAAACAATGAAATAGAGAAGGCACGTCAAACAGGCGTGGAGGAAGACGAGGAGGACGAAGATAACTGGATCAGTATTCTTGATGCATTAATACCTTAAGAGCTCCATAAATTTTTTACCTAAGGAGCTGCAATTGAATCTGCATGAAAGCTTTGGATTACTAATTATAAAGGGCGAAATAGCTTATTCCCACTTCCCTGATTGTATTATGGTAATGGTTTTTCTACCTTTGAGTTTGAGAGGTACGCTAAAAAGTTACACTAATGTTAGATAATGTAATTTATTTTCTTTAGAGTTCGTTTGGTTTAATTAGTAAGAGGAAAGGGAAAGAGAGAAGGTTTAGAAGAAGGAAAAAAATAATAATTTTTTCTTCAAGTTGTTTGATATGATTAAAATGGGGATAAATCTCAAATATTTACGAGAAAAATATATCGAAATGGAGAAAATTAATTTTATAGTTTTATTGGTTAGCCCTTTTTCTTTATTTTATATAAGAAAATAAATAAGTTAATATTATATTAAAAATAATTTTAGTATATAAAAAATTTTAAAATCTTATTAGTAAGAATATTCATAAAACAAGAATAAACTTTTCTATTAATAAAATTAATATTCATCAAAATGAATATTGGAACTATTCAGTTTATAAATAATATAAGAATTACTACTAATGATCGACGACTTAGTAGTTTTTTGGCGTTTTAGTTTATTTTCTAAAACAATATTAAAAAATGAAGAATTTGGGGAAAATTATATATACGAGTAATAGAGTAAATAAAAATTAAATATGTATTTTGTTTTCTTTCTGTCTTTATACTTTCACTTTTCTGCCTAATTTTAAAAAGCTTGATATACATCTAATTTTACTTTCCTCTAATTATTATCCCTAACCAAACACCAAATATTTTCGCATATCCTTTTTTGCTCTTATTTTTTTATACACCTACTCTACATCCATCCCAACCAAACAAACTCTAAATTACTCAGGCTTCTCGTGGATGTCCTTAAGTCGTAATTGCCTCTTGCATGTGTATTATGAACGACTTTTCATGGTTTTAGGATCAAATTATTTAGTTCGCAGCAGCTTTCTTTTATGAATTATGATACATTTGAATTGGTGAATCTGGATTTGATGAAATGATTTGGAGAATGATTTCTAATGACTCTATATCAGAAGGATTTGAAATCTATCAATATTGAATATTTAGAGTTGAAACTTGAAAAGTTTTGAAATTCTTTTGAATTTATACTTAACCAAACAAATACAAGAATTTATTATTAAGAATTTGAAATTCATAATTTTAAATCTAAGTAATTCAAATGAAACCTTAGCTATTTGGCAATTCGTGTCGGAAGCACGTGACCTTTTACGTCAAGTAACTAACATAAGGCTGCCACAAGATCAAAAGTACTTTTTTTTTTTTTAAAAATTATGAAACCAAAAATAAAAATTACGTAGCCGTGGTGAATCTGAAGTGTATAAATCCAAATCTGAGTAAAGTGAGCAGAACCCAGCAGGGAGATGGGTTCATTCAAACCAATAAATAGATGATGGATGACAAAGTGAAGCGGATACAAGTTTTGTGAACAATTAAAAACCCATGCAAGCCAAACATATGGGCTGTTTTGGGCAGTCTGACTCCGAACGAAGCGGATGCTTCTATTAAAAAAAAATATATATTAATAATTATTAATTTGAAATAGTTTACTTAAAAAAAATAATAATAATTAATATTTGATCAGTATATTAATATAAATAAAATAAATTCATATAAAACGATAAATATCAGAGTATTTTGTTAACTTAGCTAAAAAGACTCTTTATAAGATGGGTACTAATTGTTTATGTTTCAAATCTACTAATTAATTAATTTGTAGTATGAATTATTACTACTTTGTTACTTAATTACAAAGTCTGTATACATATGAAATTGAGAATAATGATATATAGTAAGTAAATAAAATAATGAATGTGTATTGTGATGGATGCAATGATGAAATCTGCATTTTGCATCTGGAAGTTGGTTGGTGGTTATGATTCACTCCTCTTTATAATCGAATACCTTTTATTTTTTAATTTATAAAATATGCTTCTCTCCTCCACCTCATTTTCACTCTACTATATATATATATATATATATATATATATATATATATATATATATATATATTAAAGGTTGAATTTGCAGAGGCCAAAAGTCATTGATCGGACATCCTCACCAACCGGCTTCTTACTTCAAATTATTATTACTATAATTGTTGGTTGGTCATATTTTTTGTTTCCCTTTTTTTAGTGCAATGGTAGTGGAAGTTTTTTGAGGCAAGAGCGATAACATTTTTAATAATTGAAATAAATCTATTACAAGTACAATCATTCATATTGACATCAATATTTGACATAAATTATTATAATAATCATAATCTGCTCAATAACATATATTATTACAGTAGACAACAATTCCTACTATACAACATACAACATCCCATGAACTTAACAGGGTTTGAACCTATAACCTCTAAGATCATAGGGTTTCAGCTTCGCCAATTAAGCTAGACCTCATTGGCAATGGTAGTGGAAGTTGGGGGTACCTGGTTTGAGCCCAGAACCCACTCATTCAACAAGAAGAGTGGTTTCAACTCGACCAACTAGTTGATGGCTGGTCCTTTAAAAAATTGGTGTTTGGCATTTTGATCCTTTGATATTAATAATTATTGATATATATTAATATTAATAAATAAGATTTATAATTAATTTAATGAAAAAAAAATCCTCTTATCTAAATTTTTTTTTTTTTGACTAATGTTAGCAAAGTACATAAGTTGAAGGGTATTTAAAGTAATATGTACCACATGTTTACTTTCTCTTGGTAGAAATATAATTCCAAAAATAATTTAAAATGTCAAAGACATAAACGCATTACTAGTGAGTTGAGAAATGTTTTGTATATTTGGCTGAGAAAATTGTGAGGGCAACTATAGAAGATGAAAAATTGGTCTTTCTGAAATTCAATTTGATAATTAAATCATTTAATTTTAAAAAATTGACATATTAACACAGTCCTTCGAAAATTTAAAAGCTAGTTGGAATTTTGTATTACTTCTCACGGGAGCACCAAGTTTCAGCTAGATTGCAGTTGCCAACCGATTTTGTTCTTAATGTGCTTTTTTTTTTTTAATTATGGGATTTTATTGCCGAACGGAAATATAATAAGACTAAAATTATAATTTTTTCTTAAATTTAATTAAAAAAATTACAATAAAATTTAGGATATAAAATTCAACCTGAGAATTCTGGCCTCCTTTTTTTTGGCTCAATTCAAGGTAAAAAGGATTAAATGGAATTGCTATATCTATTGTCCCTCCCCTACTTTTTATTCATTAAACACACACACACAAGGAGCAATCCCAGAAAATTAAATCGATAAATTCATTAATTGTATGGTGATAAATGGAAATGGACTTTTATACACATGTTCAAAAAGAATATGAGAAAATCCCTTTCAAAAAAAATGAGAAAAGATTATTTACAAATTTAGTGGGGAAAAAAAAAGGGGTCAAAAGTCAACGGAATCCCACGCAAGAAATCTCCACATAAACTAAACCAAGGGTGTGGTATCTTGGATTTTCTATTCAAAATTCTATTATATTTAACATATATATATATATATATATATAAAAGATTTTCTTAGAAAAATTATCTATGTAATTTTGTATACATGACATATACATACTAATAAAAATAGAAGATATAATCAATAATATTTTGATCTTGTGGTTAAAATTAAAATCACATAAATAAATTCTAGATTATAAATTTAAATTCTATAAAATATGAACATTGATATCATTTTATGTAAGTTTATTGTAATTTACGGAGGCAGAGTTTTGAGTGATATTGAGTTGATGCAATTGGTAGTGTGGTGGGTAGGGGTTGTAGAGAAGAGAATTTGGGCTACATGATGCCAAATCATTGGCATTTGGCATAGTCCAATATGCAACGCATAAAACCGCACTACTACAACACTCTGAGAGGTCCTCCTCCTCTTTATCCCCACACTCATAAACCATCTTTTCTTCTATCTCGAGCTCCCTCCACACACAATCCCCGCGCATCATCACGTCTATATTCAATTCTCCATACAGAATGGCCTCCACTTGCATATCCAGCTGCGTCGACGACGCCCGTGTGCCCGTCAGAGCGACCTATGTCAACCTCTACAAGTGGCCGGAATCCGACTTCGAGTTCGTCCGGTCGATGAGCTCTAAAGCGCGGAAAGACGGGCAGAATCCATGTACGGCCATCCCAGGTGGTGGACAGCTTCTCCTGCAGGCAGTTGTATTTGAGAAGCTACACTTTTTCCAGGGAGGAAGATCATAGGATGGACCATAAGGAGGGGAGAGAGAAGCCGGCGGACGGTGGCTCGAGAAAGAGAAGTCCGCGACAGATGGTGGTGGAGAAGTGCGCGGGGCGGAGGAAGAGTCAGTCAGTGCCTTGCTCTGCCTTGGCCTCCATTTTCCGGCGGCTGCTGTTTGTACCACCAAGATTGATGTTGTCAATTGATATACGGATATGGTGATCTTTTTTGATTTTGTTTTATTTTCACCTTTCATTTCTGCTTTTTTTTTAATTTATTTTTTTTTTTTTTTTTTTTGATTTCTTGTTAAAGTATATATCTGTTTGAAAGATTTGTTTTTTATATGTTAATATATGCTAGGATTATAAACTGTGTTTTGCTAGATTATTTTCTATTAAATTGTTACGACTTAAAAATTATAATTAATATTATATTCAATAATAGATTATTAGACACGATTAATCAATATTCATTATGATTATCAAATCATATTCAAAAATGATTTGGAACTTTTTTTATTAAAAACGATGATAGTAATTATGCACGTAAATTAATTTAATAGTTATAAATAATCTTTTAATAGGAACACGTATGTATACCCAACACTTACACATAATTGAGTTATTTTATGACGATGAATGAAGTGTCCTCTGCTAAATAATTAAATGAAGCAATAAAATATAATAGATTGCATACTTTGTACACTATCAATAAAATTACTTTACAAAAAATTATAAATTATGTTAGTTCTAGTGCAATAATATGGTGATAATATATTTTTTTATTCACACAAAATATAAATGGTTAATACACAATCTACAATCGACAAACCAACATCAATACAACAAAAAATAAATGGTATTGCATTATATTTACATAATTAGACAAAATAAATATAGAACATACATATTAAATAAAATATAAAATACTATATATATAATCTTATTTTAATTGTAATAAAAAATTCAAAGTGATCCAACGAATGAGGGAGAGAATTACAAGAAAGATTGATTACTACATTTTTGGAAGAAGGATGGCAATAAAGTTGATCGTCCACGGTTTCAATTTTCAATTTGGAATCCTATTCCATCTTTTATTTTAATTAATATACATAGTATTTGTACAAAAATTACAATATTTATTTTATGGATAAATTACAATTATCTTCCCCAAGGTTTAATATAATAACGAAAGTTTTCTAATTGTTCGAAAAATTATAAATACCTGCTCAAATGAAAAATATTATGCAGCTCCTAAACGATAAAATGAATATTACTGCTTTACCTTGTTGGAATCTTTTAAAAGATAAAAAAATATTTTAAAAAATTAAAAAAAAATGAATGTAGATAAAAATAAATAATCCATAGGGAATATCAATCCATAAAGTATTTTTTGAAAGTTCTAAAATATATATAATTATAATTAATAATTCAAAAAGAATATTTTAATCAGTTCACCGTAAAAATAAAATGAAAATCTAACAGAGGTTAATGAAACGAGCTCAGTTTTAGATAAAAGTTAAAATTAGTGACTTACATATTTATAATTTCTCAAAGAATAAAAAATATTTATAATTATCAAATCTTAAGAAAAGTTTTTATAATTTACCCTTATCTTATTTAAGTGAAAATTTTGTACATGCATAATGTATTCCAAATGAATATATAACAAAAATATATAAATAAAATATGTAACAAGCTTTGAATTAAAAAATCTAATGGTATTTGCCGTACAAGGCTTCAATTTGTACCAAAGCTAGTAAGACAAATTTGAGTGGTGAGGAAAGGGCTGGCGGATGTAGCTTTCACTTCTCACTTTTTAACAAGAGAATTCCATTCTTCTTTCTAAAATGTGAGCTGAACAATTCCAACTTCACAATTGATGAACGATAGAGCTATTGGGATTTGGGGGTTTTGCAATTTTATTAATAATTAGCTTTTAACCCTTCTTTTCTTCCAAAATTATACTTTTGCCTCATAAAGTTATCAAAGCCTTTGTTTGTTTGTTTCTTAAAAAATCAGTTTACATGAATTACAAATAAATTAACTACACGAATTGAATAATTTTATTATTATTATTATTATTATTATTATATTATTTATTTATTCCGGAAATGAATAAAAATGATAATAAAATTAATGCGTGAAGTGTGGTTTACTTGTCTAATATTGAAGACTATTAATTATCGAAATTAATATTATGATGATGATTTGATTCTTATTTAATCATATATGGTCAATGGTTTAAAAACAAAAAAAAATACATAATTA
The DNA here is from genome assembly GCA_034509725.1 of Sesamum angolense. Lineage (NCBI taxonomy): Eukaryota > Viridiplantae > Streptophyta > Magnoliopsida > Lamiales > Pedaliaceae > Sesamum > Sesamum angolense. Next base: position 15,729,136 of record JACGWL010000002.1, read on the forward strand.
TTTTGATGTTCCTAATTTTTTAAACAATATGTTATAAAAATTAATGCCGGAGCCGTGGGTTTACTTCTGTAGTGAAGACTATTTATTTTATAAATTAATCAGTGGGTTTTTAGTTTGACCTACGGTTGAGCTTCATCATTTTATTTTTTAAACATATGGTTTGTGCTCAATTTAATATATATAATTAAATCGTGATTAAACTGCACCACTACACTAATTACGTACGGTTAATGCTTGCGTATTTTAATTGTATTTTATATATATAAGGCACTAAGCGTGGGTTTGCTTCTTCGATGAAGAGTACTAAAATTATTTATAGAAATTAAATAATGAATTATTGGGTTTTAATTTGACCTACGATCTTCATTAATGTATTTCTTTAATGAAATACAAACTCGTGTATAGAGGGCGTATACTTGTATTTTTTTCTAAACTTGAAGAGACAGTGATCCAAATTCCAATATCAAAAGAATATTTGTGAGGCGGCACTTTTAGCTGCATATCAGCTGGCTTTTTTTTTTTTTTTTTTTTTTGAAATAAAAAAATAGTTGGAATTTCTCCAGCAGGCTTTGATGGTTTATCTGCCGATTCATTAATAACTAAATATTAATTGTTTAAGAAAGTCAAAATACCAAGAAACTAGAAAAACGTATTTTTCGTCCTGTAACTATGATGGGATGGTACGTCTGGTTCGCTCTGATTTAATTTTTCAATCAAGGATAATTTTTTTTAAGAAGAAAAGAAGCATATTTGATCTAATTTTTGCAAAAAAAGAAGTACATACTTGGCACCTGAAGACCACCTTTTTTCAATAAAAAAAAGTAAATTCAATATGCATCTTTTTTTTTTTTAAATTATTGCCATCACTTGTAAAAATAAAATTAAAGCAGATCAAATATACCACCCCAGAGTTATAGAACAAAAAATACAATTTTTTGAGCAAAATCCTACATACAGATTGGAAGGACAAAGTCTACGAATTTACGGGTATCTAGAACTATTAATGTTGTAAATTAAGTAACTTGACAAGAACAAGAGTTAAATTCACAATAGTAATTTTTTTCCCAAAGTTTGTTCGGTTGAATTCTTATAAATTAGGATAATTACACTCTTCTCTTCTGTAATTTGGTATAATTATATGTAAATCCTCTATGATTTGGAAATGATGTTTGCTTTCATCTAACAAATAAGTCTCTCTAATGGTCAAAATGCATAATTTGATGATATTAACAGAAAAAAAAAATTGAATAAAAATTTATATTTACCCTCTATTGACTTACATTGCCAACTTATTGTCGTTCAAATACTTTTTTTTTTTGGCTAAACTATCTTTATAACGGTAAAGATATACCTCCTTATATGCTTTAACGTGTGAAGACGTATGGGGGTAATTTTGTTATAAAAAAATTTATTTGACTTACAATAAGTTAGTAATAAGCCAATTGGGGGTAAATACATATTTGTTTTTGATTTTTTTGTTAATATCGACAAATTTTGTGAATTTTTACTAACAAAGAGACTAGTTTGTTAAACGTAAGCAAATCTTAATGTAATTTTTTAAATTATAAAAGTATACGTATAGTTACACCAAATCTTAGAAAGAGCGTGTGTAATTATCTCTATAAATTGTTGTTTAACAAATAATGAATGGAGCGTGAGTCCAATTAATTACAAGAAGAATAGTAGAGAATAGTGATGATGGAGTGGGGAGATATGAAGAGGAAGAGAGAAGGGGGCGGGAGACGCGCAGTCCCACCACCAAAATACAATCATGATCTTAAACACGCATGTAAAAGTAATTATGAAACTTACAATACAAGATTGGGTTGTGTTCATTTTGCCTTTACCTTTTCTTCCTTTCTCTTTTTATTATTTATCTATACTGACACATTTCATGCATCTATAAAGAAAATTTATAAATACAAATAATTAAACTTTTTTTTTATTGTGAAAAAAATAAAAAAAAATAAATAATTTTAAAAGAAATTATTTGAAGCAGGAGAAAGAGAAAACGTATATTAATTAACTATTTAAAAATATTTTTACCACTTGTAGATAGTGGTGGAAATATGAAAGTTAATGGGGTGAAAAATAATTAAGAAAAAAAAGCAGACCAAAAATAGGAAGACACCAAGAGAGTGCTCCTCCGTTGATATATAGTACATTTATGTATGTACATAATTTATTATGTAGAGCACAAAGTACCTAAAGATATATATATATATATATATATATATATATATATATATTAAGAGAATAAGTTTTTATCTATAAAAGAATTGACAAACAAAGATAATAAATAATTCTGAAGAAATAAAAAAATGGATGAAAAGAAAAAATAATTATAAAAAATAGTTACGAAAAATCATGATAAATGGAGAATTTAAAAATAATAAATTAATTTAAAATTTTTAAAAAGAGTATTCTCACTTGATAATAAAATATAGGTTGATTATCTATCTATGTATATATATATATGCTGACGCTGCAATCGATAGCATCACATTATTACCTCTTTTCAACATATGTTGTGCATATTAATATATAATATTATGACGTATGAAGAAGACAAAGCTACCACATTAGCTTTTCATCAACTTTCTTCATTCAATTACCCCCTACACCTTTACATTAAATTTTCTATTCAATAAAATAAAAGGTAAATTATTTTGCTTAATTATATAAATATCTTTGTTTTTTCATAAAATTATAAATACACGTTCTGAAGGGGAGGCAGTGTAATGCATCTTAGGGAGTGTTTTGTATAAACTTTGGCTATTAAATAGGGAGTGTACTTGTAATTTACAAATGGTATGAGGCATTTTTTAATTACACCTAATATCATGGGGTCTCAATAAAATGTACCCGTGAAAATAAATTTTATCGTATCTGAAAATCAAAATACAAATAAATTGTCTCAAATAAAAATATATATTTGAAGGTAGAATTGGGCAATAATCTCTATTTAATGCTCTAATTCTTCTCTTCAAAAGCGTAATTCTTAATTTTGGCAATTTCGTAGGTCGAACTGACGTCTTATTATCCTTCAACTTTGACTTCGATCTTCCACTAGAAAAATTATAACATTTAACTACGGTGAATTACCATGGTTAATAGCAAATAATCGTAGTAAATAGTTATTGACCACGGCCATGCAACGGTAGTTGACCGTGATTTTTGCGAGGGTGGCTAGAATATTTGTCATGGCCTGGTCATAGCTCTTAACAGTGGTAAATAATTTTTACAAGGTGGAATAGCTAGTTTTTTGCATCAATTTTTAATCGTAATTAATACTAGTCATTTGCCATGGCTTTTAGCCATAGCCACTAATATTGTAGCTAATAGTAAAAAAAATTTCTAGTGTTCAAATAACGTTAGTTGAGGATCTTTTGACTTTATGAATCAAACGTTGAACTTAGATGATTTCCACGACGAACGCCCTGATTTTTGTCTTACAAACCTTTAGATATTCTTAGCTCGACGAACTTTACAGAGAATTCCTAAAGATCTAATTCTCTAATTTTAATCTTCAATCTTTACTTGTGTGTGTGTCTTTACTTGTATCTTCAATTTTGTGTCCTGAATGAGCATCAATGACTCCTTTATATAAGCGTCAAAGAGGTAGAGTTGTAATGTACTTGAAATGTTGTAATGTACTTGAAACTGTCTCTTTTATATTTAATTTAAAGAGATAAATACTTCAAATTAACACTTGGCTTGACATGATTGGTTAATTTGATATTATCTCTTTAATATTTATTTTTGCTAGAGAGATAAAAATCAAATTATTTATCTTGATTTGATTGGAACGAACATATAAAAATATGGATAATTAATAAATTAATTCTGTAATTTGTCATTATTCAATTGAGCATAAAATTTTATTTGTCTGTAGTATCCTAAAATAAATGTCATAATGTGCGTACATATAACGTGTATTTATTAATTACAATAGAAGATGCAATAATATTTGAAATAAAACATTCAATTCACTTTATAATCTAGATCATTTAGTTACCATAACAATATTAATGAAAAAGTAAAGTCTTTATCTCTTAATTTCTCTAAAAATGAACTTAATATTGGCCAATGATAGATATTAAAATTGAAAGTTTTGTAGCGTGACAATTATAAAACAATCAGCAATATCATAATATAGTTACTGAATGAATTAAAAAAATAAATGACTTCATACTATATATAATAAGTGGAGTGTTCCTCAAGGGTAGGTCAATTATAGCAGTTCCAATATGCTAGGAACATTCATTGATGCACCTAACTCTTAATTTTTTATTTTTTATTTTTTGGTTCCTTATTCATTTTATCATAACACTGGATGAAAGCTGGATTTTGGAGTTAAAAGTGGTGATTTTAGTATAACTTTATCTAAATAGTTACTTATTGAAGTGGTAGAGTTCAATATCATATAATTTTTTTATTATTTCCAAATAATTGATAATACTAATTAATGTCGCGATTAGAGTTTCACATTTTACAATTAGGATCGTGATGTGGGGTCCCACACCAAAACTAAAAACCTATAAAATACCTTTCGGGATTCTGAGAAAAGACCAAACACTTCAAGATCCGTGAAATTCTGTTCAGGGTCTAATTGGGTCGACCCAATCTAATGGTGTCATTATTGAATCTAGTTATCTGATCTTATACTGATCGAGAATTATTTTTGAATTACGTTATTTTCATGTGACTGTGTCAAGTGGCAATAATCTAAAAATACTCCTTCAGCTATAAATGCTTGGTAAGTGATTTTCAAAACGTATTTATTTTTCTGAACTAGCCGTTGTGACACACCGTTCCTGCATGCATATAATAAATAATCTTTTACGCTTTAAAATATATTATAAATAAGAGTAAAATATATAAATTAGTATATTACATTAATAAAAAGGAAAAATAACTTATCATCTAATGTAAAGTTTAAAAAATTGAATAAGTTAGTTATTTTATCATGAAGGGCATTTTTATTTTCACAAAAAATTGGTGCAACGATATCATTAACCGCCGTTTGTAAGTGTGGAGGGACTTTTCTTTTTATATTAGTATAGATATAGCATGTTATTTAATTTAAAATATTGATGTATTGTCAAAAAAACAAAAATTGTAAAATTGAGTTCCAATAAAATTAAAAAATTGCCACTCTGAAACAAAAATTGCAATTTTCCGAAAAATATTGTGGAATGAGGAAGCTTGCTCTTGACATCTATCAGAGCCAGGTTTCGATCCTGGGACCTGTGGGTTATGGGCCCACCACGCTTCCGCTGCGCACTCTGATTTGTTGTCCAAACTCTATTGTGGTTTATAGATTACCATTTGTTTAATGAAACTGCAATTACCATTTTGTTAATTGCATTTTTATTATTCCTTTAAGTTTGTAAAAAAATGGTGACTGCAATAAAAAATAAAAATTATTGTGACATCTTACATATTTCTAAAATACTTTGTATCATTGTAAGTTGAAAATATTGTTATGCCAATATCTTTCTATTTGTATGCAACTTTAATCCGGATTGTTTAGTACCTTCTCCCTAAGTGAGATCGAATGTCCCTAAACCTTTTGAAAATGCAAATTATGAGGACAAAATAAGATCATTAGGCTAGTTGGAAGGTTCCCAACTAAGACCCTTCGATGCTTAAGTCAGTATAGTTTGAGGTCGAAAGTGATCTTAAAAGACCAGAAGTCGTTGAGAATGTATTAAAGCGTAACGTACCGTGAATATCTGTTGAATGAGATATTTATAGGGCCACACGTCCATACAAGACAGGGCCACGTGGCATGATCATGGCAAAATGCTGCCGTCAGATCAATGGTCCAAGCTTCGGATACGATTTTTGGGCCGATTCGTCTGTGATGCGCGGATCCTCGGGTATTTTGAGGGGTATTTTTGTCTATATATCAGATTGGGGGTTAATACCCCTATCAATATTTAAGGTTTTTTTAAATCTATTTTCTCTTTCATATTTATTTTTATTTATTTTTATTTTATTATTTATGTTTTTTTAGATTATTTTTGTTTTCTCATCATAAATTCATAATAGAAAATTTTAACTTCACATAAACAATTCAATAATTTTTTTTTTGATTTTTTTTAAAAAATTCAAGCACATATATCGAATGCATCAAAAACGCTAGCTAGAGATAATTATTATAAGATGCATCCGGAATCGGTTATATCAATTTTTTAATGAATAATAACCCAGTCAATTAACTAATTAATTAAAATTCTTAAATATTCAACTACATTGTCATATTTATTTTATTTTATTTTCTAATTTTGATTTTAATTTAAACTTGTATATAGTAATTTTAAGAAATATTAAGTCTGATAATATTTAAAAGTTTAATAACATCAAAATAAAAATAAAAAAACAAATATGACAGTGTACATAGTTGAAAATTAAGAAGTTTAACTATGTAATATAACAATTGAACAACTATTTTGAGTTACAAAAACAATTTACACTTTTATGTAATTGATCAAATAACATCCTATTGATATTTTACTTTCCTGATATGTTTATCTTTTCATCTCTTCTCAACTTTGTATTTTTTTTTTCTCTTCTCAACTTTCATATCCCTCTTTCTTCTATCATTTTTTTTTAATTTTCAAATATTTCACTAATGTATTTAATATATCTTAAATATAACAATTATTTTTAAAAAATTAAATTAATTATACACACAAATTTAAGTGTGTCTCACGTAATGTATTGTACTAAATATAAGTGGCCTTGTAAGGTTCCTTGTTAGCAGGTGGGGGCCTACGGCTACGCCATTATAGGTGGATTGGCCCAATACCTTAGCAGACGGTTCACAGTATTGCTGCTCGTTACGTTGGAATACTTGACCCATCCTTTGCCCACGGAAATCTTAAAAGAAATGCTTTCAGTCCACAACAATCACGATCAATTCGAACCACGTCCTCCACAAAATAATGCTAACAAACAATCCACATTTTATTAGGTTAAATGCAATTTATCCCATGTGTTAAGGGAAATGAGGAGGAGGAGACGAAGGGAGGTGGTGGAGGCTTCGGCCATGGGAGGGAGGAGGTGGCGGTGGCTGCAGCGAAGCGAGGACGAGCGAAGGGGGAGGAAGAAGGAGGCGGCAATGAGAGGGGAGGGGGCTGGGGTCGGCGGCGGCGGTCCGACGATTTATATATATATATATATATATATATATACAATTTTTATATATGATATAATAAATAATATTAATATATTCAATATAATTTATATAAATATGTATGTATTAATATATTAAATTAATATATATAAATAAAATATTATTTTATTAGTTAAAAATATATCCCAAATGCACACTGAGCGCGTGTAATGCACCGCTGGGCTAATGGAGTATTTTGCTCTATTTTTAATAACATAGAAGATAAATTGTTGTTTTATTTTTTACAGGAAATATATTGTTTATATCTCATAACATAAAGAATAGATTATATTTTTTTTCTATTTTTATTCAATCGGATCCTATCAACCATTTATCCCAACCATAAAAGTAAACGACAATGATCTCGATTATCACCGTACTTCAAATTTTCAAAAAATTTATTAATAAAACAATATATTATTACACTTCATGTCACTTATCTATAAAAATAGTTATACCAAATACCAAAACATTTGATTCAATTCAAACAAAAAGATTTCATCATTTTAAATAAATTTAATTGGTAAAAGTCTACTCATTAAGATCCATATATTACGCGCTGACTATATATGTAAGACATATTCTCGTGCTTTTCCTTCACATGTACAAAACGAAAATCATAATAGGCCAAAAACAATAGTTGACACAGCGCATCAATGCTGCTAAAAATCAAAGTCAACATAATATACAAAAGGAAAAATTAAGGGGAATGTGTGTAGTTCGTAGACCAATTGTATTCTCACTGGAGCTTCTCCTATCATCATTAATACTTTGTCCGAAACTCATCTCGTTCTTGGACCGTAGATACTAGAGCCATCGCACACGCATATTTGGTTCGATCAAACTTAATTAAGGTAAATATTTTTTTTGTTTAAAATATCGTTATACTGTGAGTAAAGCAGCGGATATGTATTTGAGCACGAGGTCTGTTATGTGGCTCTATTTTTCTAGCCTAGCCTGATCATTTATTGCGATGCCTCTGGCCCCTTACATGTTTGCCTGCATTCTCAATACTTTGGGTTGTGGTTCCCACAAACGGTGCCAAATCATGTAACAAGAATTTGTCATAGAGAAATTATTACAAGATCCGTTAGCGGTCCTACTCAGTACAAATTCACAATCTAATTACCAAAGTACAATTAGACTCGTGAATAACAGAATATAGCAAGCGGCAACCGTCGATGATCACGGTTCAGGAATTGGCCGATTTTGGATTTCTTGAAACTAGCAATGCTACAGAATGCAGTGATTAGTCCGATCAACCCTATCGAATTGAAGCATATAACACAACACTTGATCGTTTTTATATATTTCCTACAGCTCGCTAAGTTCCTGTCTACCACAACTTTGTACTTCTCTAATGTCACTAGAGCTTGAACAAAATCAAACAAGAACCTTCAGTGCCGATTTTACGCCCTTAAGTCAACTCACTTGTGTTTTAAGGTGACGTTAAAGGTAGTGCACTCATCATGCCTCCAACTTCAACATAGGATTTTCAATTTTGGGCATTGACGTTGACTTGGTCATTTTCTGAGCAATTTGTTCTTAGCTTTGTGATATTGGTGTCTCGTTGTTGTTTTATGCATACTTGCGTTTGTTAATTGCCAAGAAAAACAAATTGTAAACTGCAGAAGAATGTGATGAGCCTTTCCATATGACAACAGCCACCAAACTCATCATCACTTGCTAGAAAAACAAAAAAAAAAAAAAACAATTCTTCTTGCAAGACATATAATACCATGAAAGACTTCGTCGTCCCCCTTGTTTTTCTTTGAATAAACAAGCTCCCACTTCTTGAGCATGTCCGGGAATTATAGTACTGGAGCTCAACCGATATTCGAACATGTATTGAGGAGCATAATTGTATCAAGACTTGATATAAACCAATAATAGCTGATGAAAAAAAGATCTGTTCTCTTCAAGATTCCGCTTGAAATGGCTGCTCATCTGCTCTCCTATCTTCTTTTAGCTCTCTGCACTCTATCGGTATCTGCTGACGGTAACTGTTTTTATTTTTATCCTTAATCCTATACTTTCCACTTGATTGCCAATTGATCCATTTCCAATTTTCCCAACTCTACAACATTTTCATCTGTTTTCTTGCAGTTTCTGTGAGCATTGATTGCGGATCATCAGACTCGTACAAGGATGACAACTTGATTGTCTGGACGGGAGACGACGGATACGTGCAGGGCGGGGAATCCCATTCCGTGCAGTCCAGTAATTCAATCTCCCGTGTGATGGACACCCTGCGTGTGTTCACCACTCAGAAGAAGAACTGTTATCACATCGACTCGGTGAGACAAGGGCGCGTCCTCGTGCGTGCTTCGTTTTACTACGGGAACTACGACGGTAAGTCTTCGCCTCCAACGTTTGATCTCCAGTTCGACGGGAACCACTGGGCGACGGTTCAGACATCGAGCACCGTGTATGTTTATCATGAGGTGACTTATGTTATGAAGAAGGATTCGATTAGCGTGTGCGTTGCTCAGACGAATCCAGCGCAGTTTCCCTTCATATCCGCCCTGGAAGTGCGCGGTCTGGAGTCGTATATGTATGTGAATGTCGATGACAATTATCCATTGTTCTTGAGAAGAAGGGTTGCTTTCGGATCAAATGCCACTATCAGGTACTAATATTTTTTTTGGAGTTAAAATTTATTTTGACCCCTAGTGATATGAAAAAATATCAAAAAGTCTCTTACGAAAATTTCAATATAAAAAATTCTAGATTGCAACTTCCAAATCGAGCAAGACAAAACGTGCTATCACCCTTCAAATTTCTACAACCTTATATTTTGATGGTACAGGCTGTAAAACATTTGAACCTATATTATTAGGTTAAATTATATTGACGTCCTTCAAATTTTGTTTAATTACGTAAATACTTCCCGTCCTTTTTAAAATTACAGGTACACTCTTTAGGGGTTAGTATATTGTACCTTCGGAGGTATTTGTACCTAATTTTGTCATTGCAAATGGAGTATACTTATCATTACAATTGTAATTTTAAAAATTGTATTGATATCTTTTCTTAAAAAAAAAAAAAAAAAAAAAAAAAAAAACGAGGGATGTTTATGTATCATGACCTAATTTTATGAGGTATCCATATAATTTACCATTGTTATTATTAATCTAATTAATTAGCAATTGATGGAAGTGTAGGTTCCCAGACGACCCGTATGACAGATTATGGACTCCTGAAGTGATAAGCGGCGGAATGATCCCAGTCCGGAGCAGTGCCCTCTTCAGCAAAGGTTTAACATTAGCAGATCAGCCACCACCCGCAGTGCTAAAGAATGCAGTTACTGCAATCACTCCGAACTCAACCCTACAATTGTCCATGGGATTCCCACTTGTCCCAGCTCCAGTCTACGTGAATGGCTACTTCTCCGAGGTCGCTGTGTTGGGACCAAACCAAAACCGGTACTTCAGTATTTTCAAGAACAATCAGTCCTTCTCGCAGCCGTTTTCGCCACCTTACGAGAACTGCACCGAACTGTATACTAGTAACCTCACTGCTTCGGTGAATACTACGTTTTCGCTTGTGCCAACCAATTTCACGACGCTTCCCCCTCTCATCAATGCAATGGAGATCTTTGTCATTGGAGATGAGCTAACCAATGGAACCAACGACCAAGATGGTTAGTAATCTAATTATTTATTTAGGGTAAATTATATCGACGAGTGGTCTAATTTCACAAATACTCGCTACTTTTTTTCGTATAACATAATAGATACCGAGTCTGCAAAATATTTTCAGACTAAACGCAACAGAGCATTATGTAAAAAACTCTTAACACTTTGTTGCGCGCAAACGTATTGCGCCTGCGCCATGTGTGTCGACCGATCAATGTCGGATTGCTGATTTAATTAAAGCATGCATTTAGTGTTTTGTGTGTTAATGTTGTGTGTTTGTTTTGACTTTTGATGAATTAGTGAAAGGCTTAGCTTCTCTGCAAAAAGCATTTGGTGTATTACAAGGTTGGAGTGGCGATCCTTGTCTTCCAGCACCTTATACATGGGATTGGATCAATTGCAGCACTGATCCTGTACCTCGTGTTACAGCTTTGTAATAATCCCTTTATCCCAAATTCAATTATTGCTCCGGGTTTTCATCAATTAATTTGTTAAACATTTGGCAGGTTTCTTGGAAGCTTCGGCCTCTCAGGAATTCTTCCAGATTTTAGTACCATGGATGCTCTTCAAATAATGTGAGTTTTAGCAAAGGACATATTTATATATATATGTGCAAATTCAAGTGAATAGTTGATTTATTATAAGGGTAAATTATTTCAAAACCCCTTGAGATTAGGTCTAATAATTATATAAATATTCTCTTGCAAACATACCCCGAGAGGGTGCTAATATAATTTATCATGATGTGTGTTTGCGTAAGTTTTTGCCTGTCAGAAAGGTAAATGTGAATACAAGTAAATCTTTAGAAATATATATTATAATTTTGTTGTTTTTATGAATTAGATCTAAATTCAATGTAAGTTATCCGTATTATATATAAACGCTACTTTCTCATTGTCTTGTTGAATTTTGTAGAGATCTGCACAATAACAGCTTGCAAGGGCCAATTCCTGATTTCCTTGGTACATTACCACAGCTCAAAACATTGTAAGTGGCACAGAATCCAAAATTATATTATACGACAATATTGTTACTACTAAAATTATTATAGTGACTGGATAAAATTTTTTGTCACTTGCTAGCTATAACTATTGACAATTTTAACACACTTATTTTACTTTTTATTGCTAATATTCTCTTTCTTTTTTATGTGATGTGTAGTCATTTAATTCGTCTACAAAAGATAAATAGGATACTTAAATCCAAATTACCCCGAAAAAATCGAAATAGGCACAAAACCCCTGCAAACTAAAAAACTGTATATAGGACACCATAACATTTTGAAAATAAAGCACCTAATCCGATTCGCCTCCTTGTGTTTTTACCTCGTACAATTTGCAGTTGATTTTTATATTTGGTCTGGACAATGTCTATTTTATCCTCATTTACTAACTGAATATTTGGGATTTTATGATTAGTAAATGAGGGTAAAATAAATCATATACAGATCAAAACATAAAAATCAGTTTACAGATTCTGCAATTTAAGAACACAACAAAGAGAGATAGGGTTTAATGCTTTTCTTAATATGTTAAGGGACCTTTTCGACAATTTCTTTTTTGAGTTTTCGAGGATTTTGTGACTATTTTAATTTTTCAAGGGACAACTTAGACTTAAAATAACATACCCTCTGCTTTGATTGAATTCTCTGCCAGGAATCTTGCAAACAACCAGTTCAACGGTTCGATGCCAGCTTCACTGTCAAACAAAACTGGTCTAAATATAGTGTAAGTTACCTAACAAAAGCTAATTATTACAATGAATTTCTGTTAACATATATATAAGAATGCATGGATTAGTACAATGTTGTTGTTGCTGTTGATATTACAGGGTGACTGGGAATCCTAACCTGTGCACATCTTGTCCGGCTTCGCCCAAGAATTCAACGCAGAGCTCTTCTGGCTGCAGTAAGAAGGACAGCAACATCTTGGCAATAATGTTTGGGGCCATAATACCATCCTTCATCATGTTACAGTATTTGTGGGAAACCTTGCTCTAAGACTTGCAGATTCGGAGGATGAGGCAACGGATTTTTGTGATTTTTTATTATCTATGTACTTGATTGATGCATTTGGACTGACTTATACTCAGTGTATATGAAAATTATTTGTCATTTTTCCTACATGTTAGACGATATCTTATTTTTGAATGAACTGAGATCATAAATAACTTCTGTAAATTTGTAGATTATTGCAATTTTTAATTTTGGTTAGTATTTAACATTTTTTTTATTTGTAGATAAGAAAAGACAATTATTTATTGTAATTTTATGTGTATTTGAAATTGGTAAGCCTGTTTGGGTTAGATTGCGTACACAAATGATTCAAATAAGTTTAGGTTCTCCAAATATATCACTTGCGAGTAAGAAACTGTTTAAACCACACCAGAAAGGTTCGGTTGTAGCCCTCCAGTGTGTAACTGAATGAGGTTGTATAGGGGCCTGACTCAATGAGGTCCAGTGCGAGAGACAATAAAGGTAGTAAGAATAGAGTTGCTAACAAAAATTATACCCGAACATGGAGGGCTAGCATTTATTGATTTCTTGAGATGTCCGATTTTACGTGAACCAAAAATCTAGAATTGATCATATAGTCAACATGAATCTATACATACTTGGATTTAAACCTGGTCGAGCTGGGTTGAAACAATATGAATAAAAGGGCACAAATCTTAACTTTGATTTGTAATTAATAAAAACGTTTGGGCAATTGGTGCATTGACTACCCTCAGGTGGTAGCTTCCATCATAAGTCCTCCCATTTATCAAACTTGTCCAACATCAAGCTCGAGAACTGAACAATGAGGTCCAGGTCAGAAAGTGCTCTGTCAGTTTGACAGCTAGAGCGATTGATACGATAATGTCATTAGTTTTTTTCTAAATTTTGAAGTGGTATGTCATATCGGCTAAAACGTTTATTCAACCCCACTATTTCCACATGACAGTTGGTAGGTGGTACGTGGCATAACGCTTGTCCAATCGCAGTGCTTACTTTTGCGGATTTCCCCCCAAGTGTCTACTATAAAATAGGTGCATATTAAATCTTTGGAGGTTATACTTATTGAAAATCTTTAATATACTCAAGCTATATGGAAAGATCCTTAGAGCTCATTTGACACATATACAGAACGAAAGGTGAAGCTAAGGTCTAGGAGAATTCTCTCCATGAAGTTTTGAGTTCAAGAATATTTAAGACTCACAACGCGAAAATTGAGTCATTTGTCGAAAGTGTGCAACAAATTAAAGCGTTTGATTTGCGATTACAGATGCTAAACCCTCAAATTAACAATGTGAATACCCAAATTCAATTTTCAAAGATATTCAAATGGCAAGTTCACATCCGAATCCTCAAATAGATAATAGAAATTATAACGTTTAATTCGAATTATAGGCATAAACCCTTGTAAGAACATCATAAAAAATTCAATTCAAGTCCAAAAGAGATTTACGTGAAAATTTCACCTTTGATTTTATCAAGCTTATAGATATTACTTTTGGAGAGAAGAATTAAGGAATAGACTAGAAATTATATTATTTTCAATTTATTTGAGACAATATTTCATTTGTCACAATTTTTCTTATATTTTGATTTTTAGATATGACAAAATTTGTGTTCACAGTATATAATGTGATCCTAACAATCACACTCATGAGATTTCTACAAGTTTACTTCTCACTTTGTCCTTCTCCCTCTCTTCCCTTCTAGGAGAAGAAGAAATTCAAGTACTGAAGTACTTACAGCATCCTAATATCAAGTGACTAAAAGGATTGATCACAAAACTCCGATATATTCTCATCAACATTCACAAGAAACGTGACCTATGAAAGAACAGCGAGCTCTCAACTCAAATGGCATACATTTTCTTGAAGTCATTATTCAAAACCTCTGAATCTGACAGTACTGATACTGACCAGGATCTTGATCTACTACCTGGAGAGTTCTTGCGTATGCTACGTTTGCTCTTGGTCTCAATCCGATGCATAATTACCCAATAACACATCGTGCCTAGTGTAGTTGCCAGTATGGAAGTTCCTATAATCGTCACTCCAATCGCTAGCCACCTTTCATGCTTGCCTACCACAATGAATGACAATGCCAAGTATGCCACTGAAACGAGAACGCATGCTAGCCACATTAGCTTGTTTATTATCGCCATCATCTGCTTCTTTGCCTTGCTTTCTATAACGACAACCGAGGTTTGCACCACAACAACAGCCAGGGAAATGAATAGCGCGACCGAGTCAAAGACGAAGAAGATGAGAAACGGGAGTTGTGGAGATATATTTGCCTCCCCCAGCGAAAGCCCGGGTGGAATATGTCTACGGTTTATAACGTAGTCACCAGGAACCGTAAAAATGGCTGCAAATGCAACGGTGGCTATGAGCACAGCCACGACGGTGGTGGAATTGATGGCGTTGTTGAGCCCCTCGGTGTGCATTTTGTTGAGGCGCTTGGCAATACCTTGCACATGTTTTCTTGTTTGACGAGTGTGTTCTAACTGATTGTGGACTTCGTGCTTTATGTCGCTCACGGTTTGTTTTAGCTCCCTTGCTGGATTTGTTGACTGAGGTTTGATTGCCCTGGCACTCAAAACACCGTGCTCCTGCAAAATAGCTATGATATCGGAATGTCCCAGTTTCTCTGCAGTGTCAAAAGCAGTTTCATTTGACCTGTTCACGACTTTTGTGTCTGTTTCGTTTTGGCTCAGCAGCATCTTAACAAACTGCAGAGTCAAACAAGAGTCCAAAAATTAGTCCTCTAGCATCTAATATAAGTAATTCCATTCTAAGACAAGACACCAAGATTGTCTGAGGTGAATTTTGAGGACCGATGGTTCTGATTCATAACATGATTGATCCCAGCACATCAGAAGAGTTGAGGTGCAATAAACATATGCTAAATAAGACACATACTAAACATATGTTGCTGCAAAGTACTACAAATGAAATGCAGAGCAGCAATTTTCATGAAATTCTGTGGCGCAGTTTGTCAAATTAAGAATTCCTTCTGTGTGTTTTCGGCAAATTTCCAGCCCAGAATGAAGAGGAAAACCACTATGTTTAGTCATGATGCTGTTACATTAGGGATAATCATGGACCGGTGACCATCTTACCTGAATAGCAACTTAAGTAGCACAAATTTCTTATCAGTAAACAGACAATAAATCCATGGAACTAGTAAAATCTGATAGCCCTACCAGGAAATGACAGTTCATGAATACAATAGACAACCGGAAGAAACAGCTAAAACTTCAACAAAGTAATCTATAGGAGGAGCAGTAATTTAATTTACAAAATTAATTCAGGCTCTCGGAATCAAAATCTTTCAAAAAAATTCAAAAGAACAGACATAATTAACATCAGGAATGCAAAGACAACAATGCCAATTACCTGAGCCCTGCCTTTCCGGGTGGCTATGTGCAACACAGTGTTTCCCTTAGTGTCGACCATATTAATCGTCGAAGGATCCGCCCTGATCAGTTCCTCAACCACCTCAAGATTCTGACCCTTAGCAGCCATGTGAAGAGCAGTCTGCCCCTTTTTATCGGTCCGTATCGTGATCCCTGGATCCTTACCAACAAGGGCCTTCACAACTTTTACATGTCCGTTTCTCGCCGATGAATGCAGGGCGGTTTTCCCATTACTTTTTGCTATGGTGGCCAGGCTGCTCTCTGACTCCAAGAAAAAGTTCACAATCTCTATACGCCCTTGAGTGGCAGCCGTATGCAGAGCTGTGGCATTCGTTGTATCAACAGTCATAGACAGCTCCGGATGGGCCTCCATTAGCACCTTCACCACTTCTGCAGCACAAACATGGAACGATTAAGTATAAGAAAAAGTATCAGAAAGATGGGGTTCTATGCCAAGAAATTGTACCCAAATCCCCTTGTTTTGCAGCAATATGAAGCGCATCAAATCCATTCCTTGCTTTGATTCCAGCATCCACTAAATCGTAATGCTTGATCATCTCCGTTACCAACTCGAAGTAGCCATACTCAGCAGCTACATACAGAGCTGTTTCCCCAGCTGAGTTTTGCTTAGACAACAACTCCCTCAATTCTTCCTCTCCAGCAGCACCATTGATGATATCCCTCACGGCGTCAACATTCCCGGCTCTAGCAGCAGAATGCAGCGGCGTATCTTCCCGTTTCCCGGTCAGCTGTTTCGTCATCTTTTTCCGGGCGGGGGTCGGCGGTTGCCCTGCTGATGCTGCATCCTTCATCTTGTTGAAAAAAATGAAGTCTCTCCACACACCTTATGCTAACAATCTACAACAAAAACAAGAATGCCTTTTCTTCCTCCCTTCAAATACCCAAATCAACAATCGCATCTTTATTCCCAACTACTCAGACCAGAGAAATCAAGAACTCTATTCATTGAAGAACAATTAACAAGAGGGACATGTTTGGATTCATCAGCGCTTATAATTTGAATTTCATGCTTAAAACTCTCCATTCTTGTCAATGTATCCAAATCCAAAAGCCCTGCTCAAAGCAACAACACGAATCAATTTCTGCCCTTCTATTTAATAAACTCAATCAAACAATACACAAGATTCTTGAAATTAAGAAAAAGATAGTAATCTCTCCTGCAACCAACAAGGGCTTGTTTCTTTTTCTCTAATAAATTTCTCTATGTCTTTGAAATCCTCAATGGATTACAACTGGCGGATCAAGAATGAGGGAAAGGCCAAACAATTACCTTGGTTGTGAAGAAAGAGCCAACTTTTGCCCTCCCCTCATTTAAAAACCAAAAGGGCCATACATTGATAGAAGTCTATATCATCAAACAAAAGCAATCTGTAGTTGGTTTGGGAAAAAAGAAGAAAGAAAAAACAAGATTTAGCTTCTCTCTCTCCCCCCTCTCCCCTCTCTCTCTCTCTCTCTTTCTGTTTTTTTCACATATCAAAACAGAAAGCTGATGGGAAAAGGAACAAATGCTAGATGTTAAGGGAATCGGGCCATCAAAGGCACATGTATGCAACAAAACCTTTTCATACAGATGAATTCTGTATATATATATATATATATATATATATATATATATAGTGGTCTGAATCACAGAGCTCTGGAATCAAAAGATGAACAGGAGTTAATAATAAAGGATGGACCTTTTGTAAAGGTGACGATGATGGGGTGGCTGCTGCCGGGATTTTGATAATCAAAATAACTATTATTTTCTTTTTTCTAATTTTCGTACAGGATTTAGAAAATGAATTTAATAACAAAAATAAATATATTTTCTTTTTCTTTTTTTTTTTAGAATTTAAAAAAAAAAAAAAGTAAAAAGGAAGTCGGGGAACGGCAGATGAAGAACATACCAACGGTAATAACGGAACAGCGCGCGTTGAATGTCCCTCCTAACTATTTGGTGTCTTTTTTTTTTTTTTTTTTTGGAGAAAATTAAACTCACGTCCCCTTCACTGAGATTTTGTATTAAATTTAAAAAAATATATTTGTGATTAAAAAATATTATATTTAGTACCTCTAAAGTTGCTTTCATCTATCAAATAAGTTAATCGTTAGTTAAAATTCATCAAATTTACAGATATTAAAAAAAAAAGATAAATATTCATATTTGTCGTTGATTGATTCATTACGGTTTTATTGCAGGTTAAATATTTTTTTTATGATCAAATTACATTTACACATCTGCACGCATTAATGCATGTGAGAAGTATATTTTCACCGTTATAAGAGTAGTATAGTCAAAGAAAATTTGTTTGACTTACAATAAGTCAATCGAAGGTAAATATCAATTTTTTGTGTTTTTATATCGTTACTTATTCATAATATACTTTAAAATATGAAATATATTATTATATGCATAGCAAGACGGCGTGTCGTGACGGCTAGTGTGTATATATATATATATATATATATATATAAAAGATCTTTTTCACTCACAAACAAATATTTGTGACATTGCAACACCAAATTTTGTGTGTCGATAATATCCCTAAGTTATTTTTTTATTTACTTATTTATTATATATTTTTAAATATGATATATTGTTTTATATATTTTTTTTATGTATAATATATTTTAAAGCGTAAAAAAATTATTTATTATATGCACGCAAAAATGGCTTGCCATAGTGACTAGCTTAGAAAGTTAAAAGAATGAGGAGGGCAATATATAATTTGAAATAAATAAACTAATTTTTATTTATTTCTATATATTGATAAAAAAAAATGTATGCATATTTGAATATCCGCATATTAATTATTTTCTTTTTTTGACCAAAGAATTCCCCAACATGTAAAAAGTAATATTTAGAGATGTAATATGGAGTTGAGTTGATTCTACTATTGTGCAAATTTATTTTAACTATGATCCAACTTAAAAAATTGTCTTTGAGTTTGATTTTAATTATACCTTCTAATCAAGTTCGAACAAGATTCAATTCTATAAAAACGAAAAGTTTGAATAATAGTGATCTATAAAAACGAAATCAAATTCAAAAAGCGAGCTTGAAAACTTACGCAGATTAATTGTCAATTTTCACTATTTTTGTAAATGAGTAAAAAGCTAAGCTCATATATATTTATGTTAATTGTGTTGCTTGAATCCTTAATTACACCATAAAAATTATATACATTTTATATTATGATCACACATCATTGCTTTTCAATGAAAACATTATAATTCAACTTGAATTTTAGATTTGATTTACAAGGCCATCAAGATTCATTAGATTTTGATTTCTCAAAACATGTGATATGAATTGATACAATATTGATTTTTGCTGGATTTAGAAAAGTCCATTTAATGTCTAATTAAACTGAAGTGCTTTAAATATGTTTCATTAAGTTATGACTTAAGTAACTATTCTTGAGACAAGAACATGTGAGAACATGATCGAAAAATTATAGCCCACTAATATTTAAAGTCAATAAAATCACAGAAAATGAAGGTTTAAGGTCGTAAGAAAGTATGGAGAATTAAAATGTTGTATTTGAAGTACGAAGGGTTAGTTTTTTTTAAATATCCCAAACTTTATGATTTTATATAAATCATTGATCTAAACGTTATCAGACGATCATTCTGACCAGTATGTATATACTGGTAAATATTTATTAAAAAAGTGCTATTAACAGTCATTTTTTTTCCTTGACAGATGAAAAGAAAAAGTTAAAAGAGAGAGAATAATATTTAGTATTGACATGTTTATCGTATT
This sequence comes from Sesamum angolense, assembly GCA_034509725.1. NCBI lineage: Eukaryota > Viridiplantae > Streptophyta > Magnoliopsida > Lamiales > Pedaliaceae > Sesamum > Sesamum angolense. Next base: position 15,749,134 of record JACGWL010000002.1, read on the forward strand.
TTGGCTCTTATAACTCATCAAAATTAAAAAAAGTATTTATAATTTTTTAAATACTAATAAATCTAAATAATTACTTCAAATGTCATGGAATGTAAATGTAACTTATATTATAATAAAATAACTTAAGAAAAGAAAAGAAAAGAAATAGAAAAAGGAAAAGAAAAGATTATAAAACTTGTAATAAGTGAATAGACCCCACAGTATCATACTCCAAAGGATATTTTCTCTTTGATTGAATGTGGGCTCTCAGTAGTCGCCTTTTCTCAAATATGCATCATGATTTCTTTGACCTCTTGAAAAGCGTCCTTTTCCCTGTCCACGACTCTTGCCCTTTAATCAACAATCAATATTGGTTATTTTCACAAGGGAGTATTTAGATCTATTAACCATTTCACACTCTTGAGGTTATAGCATGACACATTGGTGTGCGTTTCACATTAACGATAAATGAGGAGCTTAAAATTTATAAGTAATTTTTTTTCTTTCTAACGAGATATTTCTTTAAAGACAAATAAATACAAAAAGCTCGTAAAGTCAGAATGAATATTATTTCACGCAACAAAACATTAATTATAGTTCAAGTCACATTATTTGGTGTTATCCGTACGAACAATACTATGTGTCTATCTCAAACTCTCCGATTGTCTATGAAGAGGAAGGAGTAATGCTACCATGTGACCCACATTGATTGCAAAAATATCAATCGAGACGAAAAAATTTGTAACATAGTAATTATGCTATAACTTTAGTCTAACACTAAGCATTGGATATATATATATATATATATAAATATACTGACAACGGAATGTGCACTTATTTTTATTCGTTTCGTAACTTTTAATTCGATATTTAGAAAAAATAAACTTATTGTCAGCCAAGATTTTCTTATAAGAAAATGTTACCAATCGATTTTTAACCTGTTTGAGTTATACTCTGAATGTGTCAAAAATAATAAAAAGAAAAGTATTTGCAAGATACAAAATTTACATGATTTAAGATATTTTTCTACATTTATAGTTGTGTAAAATTGGTCTCAACTAGAACAGTTTCGTGTGAATTATAATAAAGTGTCACCCATCAACTTCTCATAATTATGGAGTGTGGCAAATTCTAATCCTGCTAGAATTCAATTTGATAATTAATAAGTCCTACAATTTTAAAGAAAAAAAAATTACACCTTAAGAACAAAATTAGATGAAAATTACAATATGATCGGGTTTTAGGACTCGCGCAAGGGACACATGCTAAACTCTAGCCAAATTTGCAATTTTTGACTGCTTTTGGCCTTAATATATGCCAATTTTAAATTTTTTAAATTATTGTACTTATTGCAATTTTCTTAGTGTTATTTTTATAGGAAAAGGACGATATTTTATTGGCATTTCACGATCTGGAGGGCTCAATTTTCTTAAATCGCGCAATCCAAACAAACTTTGAGCAATTAACAAAGTAAATGATGCATGTGCATGCATGCAACCCAATTTAATTAAATTAAATTCTATGATAATAAAATGGTATATATATATATATATGAGTACTATATATTTCAGAGCATACTTCTCTTGACCTCAATTATTCTACATGTCGAATGTCTTATTTGCCAAAATTATTAATTTATTTATTATATACATAAATATATTCTTGATTGCATGTTAATCTTTGATTTGGAATCAACTGATTCCATCTTATCCGCCAATCATGCACGAGTCATTGACTCACCAACAATAAATGTTTGGGCTAATTGTTGATTAATTACTTACATATTTAATTTAAACTGAGTCGTGTCCGATTTTGACAATTATCGATGACGATGAGGTTTAGATTCTTGTAAGATTTTGTTTGAATAATTAGATTGGATTTTTAGAATTTTATGTTATGATCCGAATGAATCACACTTATGGAGTTTTTAGATTTCTATTCACTATATTTTACAATGCTCTCTTTACGTGCAAATTCTGCATGTAAAATATTTCTTTTATAAATGGGTGACAGTGAGATTCAAACCCAAGATTTTCTGTTTATTATTATTCTTTTTGCATATATCATACTCAACAACCACTACATTTAAAAATTTAAACTGTCAAAAAAAAAATTATTTAATCTTAATATTTTGATGTTAAGGAAACAAAAACAAATTAACTGAGAACAAAAGAAGGGTTTCCTATATATTGTAATATTTTTATAAGTTTTTTTATATATTTAAGTAAATATTAAATATTGTAGCAAATTAGAATACAATATACTTTACAATACATTTGTATTACATTAATCAATATATTTTATATTTTTTATATAATAATAAAAAATATGATATTTTCACTTATATTAATGGTGTGCCTCGAGGTTGGAATAAATAAACAGCATTAACGGTTCATTTACTTCTTGATATTGAGTTAGATATTTCATTTAATCATTTTTTATATTTGTAAAAAAAAATATGGAGACAATTAGAGAGAAACATGGAGTAAATTTTGAAATTACTATTTTGACAAATTTTGTTTTGAAGAAAAAAATTAGTTTGAGGGTAAAATAGAACAGTCTAAATTGATATGCTCAAAGGATTTTCTTTTATAATAGTATAGATAATATAATCATAATCTAATCAATTCCAACCTAATCAACTTTGAAAAGAAAATAAGCCCTCTAAGTGTTAATAATTTATTTGAGTTCTTACAATGAGTAAACAAGGATAAAATAAAAATTATTCAAGTAAAAAACAAATACAAAAATCAGTTGCAAAATGCTCAAATGAAAAAAACAACAACGAGGGGCTTTGATCCTTTTTCCCCGATAAAGTGTTAAGGTGCTTTTTAGATCACCTTTTTAGTTCAGCGGGTTTTATGCATATTATTGAATTCTAACTAGATTTGCAATTTTTTAAGCATTTTGTTCTTGTTTCCCAATTCTTTTAAATTGTAGGGATTAATTATTAAATTAAATTACGAACTAAAATGGTTACACCTTATAATTACATAATAAAAATTGCTTTTTTTTTCCTTAAATAATACAGATATCTTATATATACTCCTATTAGTGTGGGGTTACATCCTCACATCTTAAAATGACGTAAATATCTTCAATATGTTGGTTAATGTCATAAATGCTCAAGATCTGTGATTATTTGAGTCGTTCGATTCGATTTTTAATTCACTAAGACCATACGATCATCTTTTGTCTCAATATTTATGTGTAACCATACATCTCAATTATACTTACAAATACTAGTCGTCTATGTCCCAAATAAAATTTTTGTCACCTTATATTCTTACGGGCTATATTATCTTCTTCCCCCCCCCCCCCCAAAGAATAGTAATACATTTTAAGGTTTATATAAGCATTTTGGAACTTCTCTAGAATAGATTTAGTTTCTAAACATTTTTCAAATTCGAACACACAACAGTATATATATCTCAAATTTCTACATATATATTTTTATCTTATTAAAATCAATAATATGTTAACTATGTATAATTTTATGTCAGTAACATCGATAATCCTTCCCTGAAAAATTAAAACACATGTTAACTGTAATCCCGTCAACTTTTTCCACTTGTGTGATTTGATTATTAATTGATTTTCCTGTTTAAACGGAAATGATTAAAGAAAGCAGCTCGCACGTGCACCAAGCATGTGGGATGCGCCAAGAATGTCTCGATTGGCTCACCAAGGTTGTCTGCGTGTGGATAAGAATATGTAAGTGAATCGGCTTTTTAAATGTTCCCTGACATGTTATTTAATTATTAACATTAAAAAAATAAGTTATTTCTATATAATAAATAAATAAATTAAATTATGACACATTTATACAGTTAGTCACAATCAAATGAGAAAGTATAAAAATTAAAATTTTGGCCATAATTAATTAATAATATTTGTTATGATCTTAACTATGATCATAATATATATGTGCGACGATTTTTAATCATGATCAGATCATTTATCATAATTTTTAGTAATTACTAATATTTAGACTTTTGACATCTCCGAACAAAAGTGACAACAATTGATAGTTATTGATTCGTAGTTGATTACTATTTATCATATATTTTCACTTTAACTATAAGAATTAATAACAATAAAACATTATATGTTTGTTTGTAATTTAATTATAATTGTGATGCGGAGTTATCTTTCTAAGGTTGTACTTAGAGCATACCTTCAGTTTTTTTCTCGATCTACTGACAGCTCCCAGCTTGCATCATTCATGAAGGGGCTAAGACCAAGTTTGGATGATTCTCAAATCCTAATATCTATAAATAGATTCGACAGTATTTATGTAAAAATCTAACAATTGATTGAAATCTATAAAAAATTATCCTCAATGCCCAGGAACAATTTTTATTATCCTAGCATTACAATCTTAAATACTTAAATTTTTTCTCTACAATCTATCCGATTTTTAGTAACCTATCACGATCTTCCCGACACGAATTCTAACAGTGTTATTTTTTCAATCATTTGTTCTGAGAGAATTTGAGGTGTTTCTTCCTATTGGAGGTAGCATAATCAAAATGTCACACTTAATAATTACAAAAAAAAATATCAGACTAAAATTGCGTTTAAGCCTTACCTCTACATCAGGGATTAATTTTAATTTGAAATGCTTTTTCTGTATTATTTATTACAGGTAACTAAAAATGCGACGAAAATAAATGAGAATTTAGTGAACAAATTATGGGTCTAGGTAGGCATGGCTTAATGATAGAAGTGATGGATGTGGGGGATGATTGATGCGAAATTCCGGTTTACACGACCGAACTGAGAGGCGAGATTCGCTGAATTTGAATGCAGGCAGCAAGACTTCCTACGCCAATTCGTGCTCACTCCAGAATACCACCCTAATGCATTGGCAGGTGAATATATATTTTTTTTATATGTATTAGTACGTAAACATATATAAAAATAATTTGATTAAAAAATTACTTGATTAATAATAAATTAATTGGTGGTATGAATTTTTGTTGAATTTTTTGCTAATAACAATCAATTCAGCTATTCATCACGGGTATTAAATATAAGTTTTCAAATAAAAAAGGATTTACGTATTATTATACTAAACTTTAAGGGAGGACGTTGTAATCATCTCGTAAATAAATTAGACCCAACCGTGCATATATATATATATATATATATATATATTAAGGGCTAATTACACTTAGGCCCCATTTGATTATGTAAATTTACACTTTCTCCCAAAAAAGTTTTAAAATTACACTTATACCCCTTCCAAAAATTCACTATTTACACCTGACTCTCTTTTGTTAAATTTCGATGAAAAATGCTAAGGTTAGGACAAAAATGCATAAATTTTTAATTTTCTTATATAATATTTTTATGTAATAATTTTGTACTTATGAAGGAAAAAAAATATAATAATCTTAACCTCACTCCATAAATATATAATATATATATATATATATATTACATCTATCCCTTTATGTGTATTAAGATATACATAGAAATATTAAATGAGGGACAAAATTAAAAATTTATATAACTTTCTTTACTTTCATCCGCAGTTTTCATCCAAACCCTCACAGAAGGGGGTTTGGTGTAAATCGAGAATTGTAAAAGGGGTGGAAGTGTAGTTTCATAATTTCTTTTATGAAAAAGTGTAAATTAATATTTTCTAGAGGAGGTCTAAGCATAATTAATTCTATAATTAATTAAATTTTATCATACTTCCCTCCCCTGATGTTTGGTGTAATTATATGTAGACCCCTAATGATTTGAAAAATCACATCTAACACCACTGATATTTGCTTCCATCTATCAAATAAGTATCCCGTTAGTTAAAATTCACTGAATTTGATAATATTAACAAAAAAAAAAAAAACTAAATGAGAATTGATATTTATAATTTTTCTTAGACTAAATTATCCTTATAACAATGAAGATATACTCCTCATATGCATTAACGTGTGAAAACATATGAGGATAATTTTGGATCACAAAATGATTTATTTGGTTTTAATAAGTCAGTACTAAGTCAATAAAGGATTAATATATATTTTTTTTCTAATTCTTTTTATTAATATTAACAAATTCGATGAATTTTAATTAACGGATGAACTTATTTGTTAGATGAAAGCAAACCTCAAGATACTAGATGTAATTTCTCAAATTATAAGAAATGTATGTATTACACCAAATCTTACAAAAAAAAAAAAAAAAAAGTATAATTATCCCCGTGTATTAACCTAACATGATAGGGAAGTGCATATTAACTCCACCACAGTAATTAAAGAGGTGGTGCATATTAAATGTGCACATGGGGCAATTGTTGCGTGGAGGAGGATGTACTGATGTACGTTTCGTCCAAGAGGAGACAGCTCTAATTAGCCGTTTCAACGAAATGGTCCGATCAATAATTTTTTTCATTAATTTTGTATGCTTTTCTCTGAAACCACGAAAATGCCTCCAAGTTATAATTCATATCATCTTGTCCATTTATTGACATGAAATCATTTCCAAACATTGTCAAGACACAACTGTTTGATGCGTACAAGTTGTTAAAAGAAAACTAGCAACTCGGAGTATGAAACAATTTATAAGCTATATTTTTAGAGGTTTTTAAAATTTATAGGCGTCTTTTCAGATTAAAAATGAATTTTTGAAGCGTTTGTATAAAATAAGTCGATAGAATTAATTCATTGTAATACATATTAGTAATGGAAATTTGTAATTAATTTGAAGAATTTCATTATCAAACTCTTTATGTAACTTATAAGTTCCTGACATGTTATTTTTTAAGTTTATAAACTCTTCTCTTAAGAAAAAGATTGAATATATAATACTTTGTAATGTCTTATAAAATATTTAAAAGAGCTTATAAGTTCATTTATATACCATTGAAATTTTGTTTTTCACAAAAATTCTCTTGAAAACATTCAAATTGAATGCCCTAAGTGAGATACACTTGACTTTCACAAAGAAACAGACCGAGAGAGTAACTCATTCCTAGTATATATGATTGAGGAAAACACATCCAATATATATATGTCTTCTCATTTTTATTTTTATTTTTCAATTTTTTCCTGCGATGTGTGCTCAAATTCATTGGACTCAAGGCTGATCACCACTTGCAGTTCATGACCGCTGCCTCAGAGGGAATTTATACGATCTTTTGTTGTGATTATAAGAATAACATCTTAGGTACAAATTTCAGGTCTAACAAGCATGACATTCGACCTTTAATATGGCATGAACCACCTGCATGCATGCATGGATCAACGCTAACACCTGAATCTCATCAAAATACAAAGAAAATATTAAAACCACACAGTACGTAAAACAATTTCTTGACCAGAAAATGAAGAAGCAAATTAAATAAAACAAACCCCTCCCCCATCGATCCCAAAAGTTATCAAAACGATAGTTAATCTGGGATTTCATTATCATCCGGGAAGGGGATGCTTTCTTCTTTGTGAAGCCATCCATACTTCTCCATGAAAGGATTTGCTGAGTTCTTGGGGGGATAGCTATCAATGAAGCTTTTCCAGACATTGTTGCCTTCCAAATCCCTCACCACCTCCCACAAGCAGCTGTTGCACTTAAACCCCGCCCCAAAGCTGATCATTAAAACACTGTCCCCTTTCTTAAGCCTTTTCTTGGACTCCATATACGCCAACACGTACCACAGGCTACTAGCCGACGTGTTCCCGAAACGATGCAACGTCATGCGTGCCGGCTCCACATCATACTCACTCAAGCTCAGGTTCTGAGCTACTGCATCGATCACTGCCTTGCCGCCCGTGTGAAGGCAGAAATGATCCACCCCTGTCTTGAAGTCGATTACGGGCCTGGCGGAGGTACCAGCTGCCATTTTGTTCCATTTGTGACGTAATTCTCGAGCAAATTTTAGCAAGGTGAAGCGGAGGAGCTCACGGACCGGCAGGATCTTTGGGGCTATTTCCTTCAAGTTATCGACGAACGCACGAGTGGCGGCCTTCGGGAGGTTCTTGCCGAGGTGGAATCCGACTAGCCCTTTTTCGTCCTCTTTTTGTAGGCAACAACCGTAGGACTCGTCCTTCCCACCATGGTGAGTTCTCACTAGGCATTTTAGCTTGAACATGGCTTTGTTCTTCAAGGAAGCTTTATTCGTCAGGATCATGCTGCAGCCTCCTGTTCTAAACAGGCAATTGGAGAGAATCATCGACCTGTCGTTGCCCGTGTACCAGTTTTGGCTCAAAGACTCCGATGTTACGACAAGGGCTTGCACGTTTCCTCGAGTCTTGCATATGTTCTGGACGATGTCGATCGACACTAAGCTCGCGCTGCACCCCATCCCGGAAAGGTTGTAGACCTTGACGTCCTCCCTCATCTTGTAGACATTGATAATCCTGGAGGACAAAGAAGGGATAGTGGAAAGCATCGATATATTCACCACTAGGACGTCGATCTCTGAAGGAGGGACGCCTGTTCTCTTGAACAGCTTGTCAATGCTTCCAAGGAAGAATTCATCCATTTCCAAGCGCCCATCGTCGAGCGTCGAGGATGCCTCACGGCCGTCGAACACCATCTTTGGGGCGTACGTTTCCTCGCCGATGCCTGAGTTGACAATGGCTTTCAAGAGGAATTTGTACTCGTGGAGCCCGAGATTCTTGTTTCTCCTAATCACTTCGCCGGAAAATTTCGAGGTGAGCTTTCTGTCGTCAGTGGGCATGTAGCACTCGTAGTCCAATATGTAACATCTGTTCCTCCTCCAACTGAAGTTTCTGCATAGGATGTAAAAGAGAAAAAGAAGAGGAAGACAACAGAAGAACATATCAACACGTTCCACCATCTCCTTTTCTACGGGGTTGGATGGAGATGAGAATTGTAACATATGTTGTAAAGCAATGCTCGATGGAACATTTAAACCAAACACTTTAGCGACAGTATGTCAAAAGATTGGGTAAGTGTAATGTACTTGCTCTTGCTCTGTGATCATTTCTGCAAGAATTTTACTTTTCTATTATACTTTTTGTCCACAATTTAAACCAAGTATATCTTCAATTACGTAATTTTTTAAAATAATCCCAAAACTTATAAAAAATCTCATTTTCAACCTTTCTATGGATTAATTTTTATTATAAATTTGACGGAAAAAATGTGTAAATCACACGATTGTTATCTTTTCATAATAGATGAGAAACAACCACACAACTAATTGTACGTGATTTTTTAATATAAATTATTACGAGGATTGAAAGTGAATTTGTTCTTAAAAAAAATAAAATTATGGGATTATTTTTAGACTCGGGTTGGGTCAATAATGGCACTGAAAGTATGCAAATCCCAAATAATGATACGAAAAATGCAATTTTTCAATCATTAAATCACCTGGTTATCTCTCAAATCCCACCAACTGATGATCGGTGCTTAACTTCCCCAACAATCTAATTTATTTATAATTCTATCAAAACAAGCATGTATTGAGTGCATTAGGGCATATATCTCATGAGAACCCCAACTACTAATTATTGTGCATTTGTAATTAATTCATATTTATTATAATTTTTTATTTTTAGTTATAATAATATTGTTCCACTGACCATATTCAAGACAAACAAATCTTGCTAGCGCTTGGTCTAGCATAATATAAGAAAAATTCTAATTTAAATTGAGTTTATTCAAATTTAAATTTAATTATATAATTAGTGCAATACATTTATTGTGTGATTAATATACAGTTAAAAAATAATAATTAATTATATAATAAATATTAATATATTTATTTTAATTAATTTGATTCGTCTAAATCTTATTTATATAAGGATTTTCCCATAATATAGTTCTTGGACAACTTGTTAGTCAATTATCCCAACCACTTTTCTACCCATCATAAGAGCCTGTCCTAATAAAACCAAAATCCTTAATTAATTTCCTTATTCGAATAATCATATCCGATCAACTTCCCATCAATTATTTACCGAAGCAAGAGATATATCCCCACCTACTATTAATCGCGTGCCATAAATGGGACGACTCATAAAAGTTGCTTTTCGGTGTATACGGTATTTTATTTTATTTTATTTTTTTTAGAGGAAGTATATAGGGTAATTAATGATACAACAAAATGCATATATGGAAAAAAGATTAATTATACTACATTATAAATGGCTGCAATTTAAAATTTGTGGTAAGTCAATACTATTAACCACAATCATATAAAATCAATACGAAAGCTTAAATTTTTTATAACGGTTAATCCATATTTGTCATGATTTTCAACTATGGTAAACCATTTGTCATGGTTTTAGCTTATCGCTAATATTATGGCCTAACTAACAAAAACGACGACTAACGAATATTGTGGAGCCGTGATTAATTTATAATTTTCATCACTTTTTTTTAATTATAATAATTAACTATTAGAAAAAAATGTGATAATTACACTTCTCTCCCCTAAGATTTGGTGTAATTACACGTATACCCCCTGTTGTTTGAAAAATTACATCTAGCACTTCTAAAATTTACTTTTATCTAACAAATAAATCCCTTGTTAGTTAAAATTCACCGAACGTGCTTATATTAACAAAAATTAAATAATAAAAATCTATATTTGCCGCCAATTAACTTATTTTGATTTATTACAGATCAAATAAATTTTTTATGACCAAATTACCCTCATACGTTTTCAAGCGTTAATACATGTGAGTATGTTTATTTTCATCGATATAAGTACAGTTTAGTCAGAAAAAGATTGTTTGGCTTATAATAAGTTAATCGAGGGTAAAAATCAATTTTCATTCAGTTTTTTTTGTTAATATCAGCAAATTCAGTGAGATTTGACTAACGGAGTGACTTATTTGTTATATGAAAGTCAACTTTAAGGGTGCTAGATGTAATTTTTTAAATATAAAAAATTTATGTGTAATTACACCAAATTTTAGGAGGGGGAGTGTTATTATCCCTAAAAGATATTGTATTTATGGTGTTGTTACTTTATGTATTTTCAGTTTTGGCATTAATTAAAGATCATATTTAGATCCTATCAAAATAGGCCGTTGCTTCTTGGAAGGACGCATTTCTCAGATTCACCAAGAAAGAACGGCGGATGAGGCATATAATTATCTGTTAGTATACATGCGGACCTCCAAATGTATAGCATACCCTAAATCATCGGATGCTCGATGATCCATCCCATACATGCATGGTTCAAATAGTCCGTTGATATCCAATGATATCAGTCGATATATCGATTCAACAATATTAAACATTGTTCAAAATTCATAGATATAGCAATATTATCAAATATTAATGTCAATACAATGATATTATCGTTTGAATTTGATATTATCGATAATACTATCAGATTTTATTGATGATATAACAAACACGTGAGAAAGATAAAAGAGCTAGAAAATTAAAGAATTCGACCATCAAAATCGAAGCTTCCTTCTACGATGTTTTGTTATTTCTCGAAACCACAGGGGATAAAATAGAATTTTATGAAAATAAATTCTTAAATTGATAATAAATATGACTAACTTGATATTAACATCGAATATTGTCCCAATCAATATTAATTAGATATAATATTTTGTGTTTTCATATTTTAGTTTTATGTATGAATCCATTAATGGCTTTTATGATTAATTTTATTGATGCTTCATTTAATAAATAGTTGAAGCATTAATTGTATAATATTTGTTTCGTATAGTTTGATAATGTCCCGATCACTAATATTATGATCACGATATCGCAACTCTGAAGCATGAGCCCATGTGCTACTAATTAATTTGTTGCAAGATCTCCGCACAAAGGACAGCACAATATTTGGATTATGATTCCTACAGTCAGCAAATATGAATAACCATATGGCCACTTCTGCCACCCTTCTTGCTGATCCATCATGTTTTGTTCCTACATCATACTCTCTCCCTTATGATCTCAAACTATGACATCCGAACCAACACTGAAAAATTCTAGTACGAACTCGACTCGATCAAATTTAAATCTCATTTAATAAAAGATTGTACTGTCAAAATTAAAAAAAAAAATTGAGAGTCCGTCAAAATCAATATTAAGAGTCTCATTATGAGGTTTCTTCCATATGGCCAAATAGCATCCATGAAAGAAAAATTATATTTTTAATCCTATAAGTATAGAAGGTTAACAATTTCATCTCGTACTTTGAAAAACTTTGCACATTAAAGACAAAAATGACTGGAAAAATGTAAGTAACCAACATAATTGAGTGCAATTTTTGGACTATTTTAGCAAATTATGACCACTTTGTCATGCAAAACTTCTAAATACACAATGAAATTGTCAAAATGAAGTTGTAGAGAACTAAATTTATCATCCACTATACCCTTTTTGTTAAAAAAGAAAAAAGGAGAAGCCGATGAATATATTCAAAAAGCCCAAAATTATCACCCTCCATACTTATAGGACTTAAATTATAATTTTTCCCATCCATAAATACCATCATCAAGCTGGTAGTTGCAAACACAAGATCCTTTGGCTTGACACGTGATTCCTTGCACCATTATCCAAGTAGTACAACTGACGTCTTTTTCTTCTTTTTTGGTTGTCCTCAACAACGTTACTCTACAATTTCTTGATAATCGTCAATAAGATTATATTTTTCCTTCACATCTTTAGTTGCATCTTAGTATTCCCAAGCAAAATGAAGTAGACACTTTTGGCTTTCAACAATATATTTGTTATACCTTCTTTCATTTTACCTCCATCTCCTCTTATTTTTCCACAGCCTCTTTGTGATGGCTGGCTTCGTTCCTCATTACTGGAATTTTTTCTAACTCCACTACCACATCTATTCTTGTACATGTCCTCTTCCTTGTTCATCTCCACGTCCAAGTCCTTTTGATTTACTTTCTTCATCCTTTTTTAAAAGTAACATTGGATTATAAAACTTACTCAAATGGTTTATTTTGTCTTCTTTTGATTTTTTCTTCATGGGCTTGTAGACATCCCATCAATTCTTCAGTGGTCATTGGGTCTAGATATTTTGTTCTTTGATGACACACACAATATAATCAAACTTGGCTATATATCAAGGATCGAAGCAGCTTCTCCACGACAAATACATTATCAATTTTATCTTTATGTCCCTTTAGTTGATTCACAGCAGTTTTTACCCTTGAGTAACAATTTGAAATTACTTCGGACTCATCCATCCTCAAGCTTCAAACTCACTTCACAGTAATTGAAGTCTGACTTTCTTTACTTTATCCACATTGCACAAATTCTGTCAAAATCTCCCAAGCTTCCTTTGCAATAGTAGCATTTACCACTTTCGCAAACATTGATGGACGAGGGATAGGGTTGTAGATCCTTCTTCCTTGTCCCTGACAAATTATCCTTCTCCGTTTGAGATAACACTGTTTTTATTTTTAGATTTCTCACAGTCATTCTCTACAATCTCACGTCCATCTTGAGAGCCAAGTACTACCTTCATTCGTAGACACTACATTTCAGATGATACTACTTTGTTATTAGGAAGGAAGAGAAGAGAATTGTAGAAAACAACTCTTAAGATGAATTTCTCTGAAATATCTTATCGTACAAAATGCCAACTACAAGTTGGTACGTACGGATGCATAAAACAATTTTCAAACTAGCCTAATACTATAACGGTCTCATAGTTTTGCGTCAGTATTTGATTTGGTCTAATACAAATACACATCAAAAACACTTTTAAACTATGAATATTGACCAATTTTTTTGGGAATTTGAAATTATTATCAACACCACCCGCAGCCTCAGAAAACATGTGCCAGAAGTATTTCTCGAAATCTTCGGGGCATATTTGATAAATGACTCCACCGTACAATCCTTGGTATGTTTCCCCTGTGTTTCTGGTAAAAGGCCAGATAACTGGAGAGGATCTTTTTGGATACCGACGCCTTAACGGATTCTCGGATTTTCGGTCGGGTATGACCCAAGAACACTGCTTCTTGTAGGCCTCCTGGAAACTTGAGTTGAATTTCTTAAAGCATTCTTTCACTTCCTTTGGTGAAATCTCCGCCGTTGGATTCTCTGGCAATGAGGAGAGGATCTTACTCCATCCTAACTTCTCGTATTTGGCTAAGTACCGTTTAACCTTTGCCTCGTGCTTTCGGATCCAGTTGGATCCTATCAGGAGCCCCAGATTGGAGTTTTGGACCTTGTAGACAACGTAGTTCAGGTTGTTGGCCAAGAACAAGTAGGGCAATGCGGCGTTGTTGTATTGCGCCGCCTTGCCGTCTAAGTTGCTGAACAGGACAAGAATCAACCACGCGAGACGGCGGCTAATCGGTGTTGCAGTGGGGTCCTCTTCGACGACGGTGGTGAGGCTGGAGAATTGAGGTTCTGGTAGAGGAGTTTGCGGGTTGACCGGCCCATCCTTTACAATGGTGGAAATGTGGACGCTGTAATCACTGAGGAAAACAAGGTAATTCATGACGTAGCGAGTCAGGGGGTGGACGCCGCCTGTCACCGGCGATTTTGAGGAGTCCTTCTGAATCGCCGCCTCGAATTGACCCAGTATAGTTCTCACAGCTTCACCCAACTTCACCCGTGCCGCCGTTGCCTGCGCCCTGACTGCCGTGAAAAACTTGCTAGCAAATATGGATTCAATATCCGGCGAAAGCTCTGAGACTGCCTCATAAATATCCAGGGCGATGAACATCTTCTCTGGCGACAGTAACTTCTTGCATTTGGCAACATTTTCAGGGAAACTGAACAGGTTCGAGGCAGCGTCGCAAGAGATATCAAGAAAGCACGACTCAGCCACCTTCTCCGAGAAGACGATTTCGCAAAGAATTTTCTCTCCCTGTAAAAGAGTTTTCACTGCAAACTTAACCACCCGCAGCCATCTCTTGATTTTGGGTTCTAAGACCAACCATTCCATTTTCTTCATTTGAGGATGGCTTAATCTTTCATTAACTCCCAAATAATAAAGGCTCTCATTAACCATTGATTTCCTGATCGACTTGTAAACACGTATGCATTCCCTCCCATAACCACAGGCGATCATGCAATCCGCAATGCCCATCAAGTCAGCCATAGCCATTTCTGTAGCTCTCTCAGCGTCCAACTTGGCATTCCCACCCGGAGGCGGAGACGCACGGGGCGGACTCGTCGGGTTCACTTCTTCTTCTGAAAATTCGAAGAACTCAGAAAAGCTGGACCTGGTCCTTGAGGACCGGCTTGAGACCGATCCAGAATCAAGATTCTTTCGATTTGCAGACAAAATCGTGTGAAATTCCTTCTCCAATCTCTTCATCGCGATCTGCATCAACTTCCGAACCCTTATGAGTTCCTCAGAGTATGTACTCTGCTTCAAATAGTAGTTGATGGCCTGTTGCAGACTTGTCGCAGCTTCGAACAAACTCTTGGCTTCTCTTCTGTCGTCAACAAAGATGCTCGAGAATTTCTGGAGGCCACCCATATCTACGTCCCATTTCCTGATAATGGGTTCGGCGCGAGAGATGCTTTCCTCTATCATGGTTTCCGAGAGACCTTCCTGGCCGACGGCGCTGGGCGGCGTGGAGGTGAAGGTGGAGATAGAGGCCGGTGAAGGAGAAGAAGGGTTGCATGATAATGTCGAATCCTTCATTTTCCTTTGCGGTAGCAGCAGAAAGATTTGGCCGGTCTGAGAATTCAGTTCGTTGAGGAGGTACAGATAATTGGCTCTTTGTCGGACAAAAATGCGAGTGATCGTTTATGGTTGAGAGTGGGAGATGTATGAAATTGAGGGAAAGCGGGTTTGACTGACCAAATACGAAGCCTAAAAAAGCGGGTACGGCTCAAGTAACTTTCCACCATGAACTACCTAATCATTTTTATGCCATGTACAAGGTTTAGTTTAAATAATAATAATAATAATAATCAGAAATTCTAACCCAACCAAACCATGGTTAAATCATATCTTCCTCTATCATCATTAGAAATATATAAGAGATATTTTAAGTAGAATCATGGACCAGATTACTTCTAATCCTCTATTTTTCATTGTTTTTTTCCCTTATAGCATACAATTCATCATATATATCATTTAAATTTAAAAATTACTTAAATAATCCAATTCAACAAATATGTCCAAACGAGACAAATAAACAATCAGATTATTATGAAAATAGACATACACTCAAATTTACAAAATTTGGTCTTACAAATTTTTGACAATGAGGCTTCAATCTTACAAATCAAACAAATCAAATAAATTTTTATAATTAAATTAGCATCATACGTCTTCACGCATTAATACATGAGAAGAAGTATATCTTTACTATTATAAAAATAATTTAGTCAGAAAAAAATATTTAATCTATAATAATTCAATCATAAATTAAATATTAATTTTTATTTAATTTTTTCATTAATAACAACAAGTTTAATGAATATGGACTAACTCAAGAACTTATTTGTTAAACGAAAGCAAAGAAGCTAAATATAATTTTTTAAACCATAAAAAGTCTACGTGTAATTATACTAAACCTCGTGAGAAAGAAGTGTAATTATCCAAAATATTTTGACAAATATTATTTTTTCCCCAGACATTCAAGTGCAAGGTACTAGATTGCAGTAGAATTTAAATACTGCCGGACCAAAGTAATTTATATCATTACGGGGTAATTTAGATTACATTTGATATCTCCAACAGAACTGGTTAACTTCCATCACTGGGATGTGATAGTGAATGCATAAACACAATTAAGCAGTTGCAGCTTACCTTCAGGAGGTGTATGTGAGAAAGGGTCATGAGAAACCTCACTTGGAGTTTCAGGGCTATAGCTCAAGATGATCTATCGTCTAAGGCAATGTAGTATGAATGTATACACTCACAATTATAGGGACTTCCTTCCCATAACCACCAAAACTCACTTCAATGTCTGCCCGCATACGCTGCGGCAGATAAAGGACTTACCATCAAAAAGCTCAGCAGGGCTTAAATCAGACCAAAAATGCAGCAAACTAACATGATCAACCATGATCCTTCTGGCATGAGATATGATACAAAATAGAAATAGTAATGTAAAAAGGAATAATGGCACTTGAATTTCAAGTCTAGGCAAAGCTTAACTAATTGCAAGTCTACAATCATCATGACACAGTATCAGTGCCCTTCAAGATCAGACAATAGGAAGTACCAAAATTGCTTCAAGCACAAGTTAATTTAAACCTTAATGGCGTACTTCCTCATAGGGAAATACATCTCCTTCTTTTTCTGCTTTTCTGACTTCAGAGATGCCTGAAAGAAGAAAAAACAAAAGTTCAGAAGACCGAGGAAAGAAGGTAGAACCGAGAAACATTCCTATTGTAACAGCAAAGTACAACAATTAATTTGAGGTAACATGTCGACCAAGCAATCTAAAAGAAATGAGTTAACAAATACGATGCACATATCCATTTTCTAAGAACATATACAACAATTTATACTTAACAATTCCCAGTCATCATAATCAAAAGGGGCTAACTCAAAACGCTTCTTTTAATTAATAATAATGCGGCTACAAGTGCTTTTTTGGAGCAAGAGGAAGGCTAATGCATCCCAGAAGAATGAGAAAAAGCATTCAAAGTGCAATACGTAAGATAACATTTCTTGGAAATATGATTAAGTCTATAAATATAGCAGTTAAGAGGGACAAGCCACTACCCCAAATAAAGGAAAAAAGAAGAATGTTTTCCAATGTTCAATAGTGATATGCTGCTTGTACTGTACAAGTCAATTTGCGACACAGAAAAAAACCTAGATTTAGAAGATTGCAAACTCAGGGTCATTATAAGATCATATGTATCCTCTTTAAACTTCACAAATCGAGAAACAAGGTGGACATATAAATTATACTAACATAATTCAACAAAACTGCCAAATGAAATAACCCTTCCTTTTTTCTTTCTTTTTCTTTTTGTTTATTTTGTTTTTTTTGGGGGGGGGGGGGGGGGGGGGTTGGGTTTTCAAGTACTATATACGTATCTCAACAAAACTTTATAAGGAAAAGAAGTATACCCGGAACAAATCAAAGCCGGCTACAGAACATAAGGTTAATAAAATACCATTGAGGCCGATATGATAGACAAGAGGCAAAAGCAATAACAAGCTCAATAACTATCTAACAATGGATTACGAGTCACTCCCATTCTCATTGTAACTCCGACATGAAACTCGAAATAAAATAGCATGCTCAGCATGTCAAATGCAAGTTTTCAGTAGTACTCTGCAAATCAAAATTCCCAAAACACAACAAAAACAAAGGAAGAAAAATGAAACAACGGCAAGACATTGTCGAAATCAGCATTCTGTTCCAACACCCAATAAAGCCCGAACCCACGTCCAAACCAACCCGTCATACCAAACTAACTCAAAAAAGCAAAATCTCCACAATTGAAAAGGCCTTTATACACTCATCTAAAGAAAAACAGGAAAAAAATAAAAAGATATCATACCTGGTGCTTCGTGAGGCGGCGGCGGATAGCACGAGTCTTCTTAGGGCGGAGATCAAGAGGCAAGTACTTCTTGTTCTTGTACGCTTCCCTGAGAGCGGATTTTTGCTTCTGAGAAATCACGGTCAGCACCTGGGCGATGGACAGCCTAACCACCTTGATCTTGGAAAGTTTGTTCGGAGCGCCACCGGTCACCTTCGCCACCCGAAGCAGTGCCAGCTCCGCCTTCAGATCCTTCAGCTGTGCCAACAGCTCCGTCTTGTTCTTCTGCCTCAACTCATGAACCTTAATCCTCGCTAGAAAAACAGAAAACAACCAAAACACAACACTTCTCAGTACAGGCGAAATTTGAAACAAAAAATTAAGATCTTCTCACAATAAATAATTCTTCGTACCCATTTCGAGTTTCTTCTTCCTCTTTGCTTTCTGCGGGCAAGCAGGTTGGCGGATGAGCAGAGTGGAGAGCAACTGAGAAAACCCTAATGTACTTATTGATCCTCTGTTTGGGCTACAAATAAATCAGCAAAGCCCAATTCCAAATTCCAAATGGAGCCCATTCCCAGGAAAAATAATAATAATAATAATAATAATAATAATAATAATAATAATAATTTGAAGGGTTAATTACAGTTTGTCATCCGTGACTGTTTTTATACTTGATATTTAAATTTTTTTTTTTAACAACTTGCCATCTGAACTTTAGAAAAAATTTCACTTTGTCATTTTATAATTGTTTTTCAATCAAGTTTTTTAATAAATAAAAAATCACATGAAGTGCACATGCGATATTTAAGAGTTATATGATGTGCCATTTTACACATATGCACAGCATATGATGTTTTTCGACAAAAAAACTCTCATATAAGCAAAGTGCAAATTTTGTATAGTTGAGATGATAAGTTGACACACAAAGAAGTTTAGATGTCAAAGTGTAATCATGTGCATAGTTCGGATGATAAAATGTAATTTATCCAAATTTGAATTAAGGAAAAATAATTTTACTTTTATCATAATAATATTTTCATAAACTTATTAGTAACAAAAGAATTGGTCAAATTATCATTATTAATAATTAGTAACATATTTATATATAATGATGATATAAATATAGTAATTGTTTCAGAAAATGTAAATTTGAGGATAATGGAATTTGGTTCTTGGCACAAGATGTTCATAAAATATCCAATACAAATGGTTCGTTGGAGATTCTAAGCAGTTATTAGGGGCACTTGAGTAATTTCTCCTTAAATACCATCATCCTCTTAATGCTCCTCTTAATTATTTTCCCCTTGTTATTATGCGTTCTAATTATATAGGTTTGATGACGTCAAAATATTGCCATATCATACAAGAAATCTTAGACAAATCAGTTCTGTCGTATTAAAATTAATAAAGTATAATATACTTGTCATGTTCTTGATTATTTTTCTTGAATTATATATAAATTAAATGATAACAAGCATATTGACTAATCATATAATTCGTTAAAATTCGATCAGATCGAATTTGAATTTAGAATTTCCCCTGTACCACAAACCGAATAGTTACTAAACATGTGAAATTCTAATTTAAACCAGGTATCTTAACTAATTATACTACAAGTGTAGTACTCTTAGCATAATTGGCATACAATTGAAAAAAAATGACAAATCACATAAAAAATGTATCGCACTTTATTGTATAATTGATTTAGTTGAAACAAATCTAATTTACTTAAGAATTTTCCGCATAACAGTGATCAAGTACCCTATTATATGTATGCTCACACGTAGTGATTAAACCGTGAGAATCCTTTGCAATAAAATCTGAGATTTCTGCAAGAGCAAACAACCAATTTCCAACAAGCACACAGTAAACATTAACCATATACATATAATGTTGAGGAAATCCCACCAAACAAACTAATAAGCAAGGTATACAGTAATCTGCAGCAGTGTCTCCACCCCATCGGTCTCGTGCTGGTTCGTCCCTTGAAAGGTCTTAACAGTGGCAAATCCCTTAGCGTTCACGTACTTCCCCGTCCCCCCCATTACGGCCAAATGCGACTCCGAAACCGCCGTCCGGTGAACCCCAAAGAAGCTCAAACTATCAGCGTAACTCCCACTCGTAAACATCACAGTGAATGCCATAGTCTGGCTCGTCCCGTCTTCTGAACTCGATATGTAGAACCCCTGCGCCTTCCCCACCAGCCCCGATCCCAGTTCGTGTCCTTCCGTCAACTCGTCGTCGAAAACAGTCATCGTCCCGAACATGAGTTTCTGGAGGGTGGTGCCTGACGGGAACTGCGAGCTATCGAGGACGGGGAATCCGGGCATCCCTCCGATGATGTTGTTCCCGTTGTTGTTTTGCGCGATGTTCGATGTAAACCCGCTGAGGCCCGTCAAGAAGGGGATGTTGTTGTTGTTCACGATTCCGCCGTTGGCGTTGTTCGTGGGGATTCCATTGTTCACGGGCAGGACGGCGCCGTTGGGCTTGGCGAAGGGGACTTGCCCGCCGACGGCCGGATTTGCCACAATGCCTGTCACTGCAATGGCCGAGGGGCGGCTGCCGCCGAGTATGTCGTGCATGAAGAAGGTGAGAGAGTGATCATCCGGGTTTGTCACGACTGTGGCAGCACCACCAGGATTGGCAGGAGTGATGGCGGCGGCACCACCAGGATTGGCGGGAGTGATGGGTGCACCGCCAGGTGTGGTGGTGGTGGTGGTGGCACCAGGAACCACAGCGGGGGCGGCGGCGTCCGCCTCCTCATCGAGAATTCGAGCGGAGGTGGCAGAAGAGATTATGAGGGCAAGAAAGAGAAGGGATACCATGGGCTTGAGATGAGACGCCATGATTAATTGTCTGAAGAAGAAATTGTTATTGTTGTTTTAAGGTGTTTGATGAAACTGAGATATCTGGAAAATGTTTATATAGACAGTAATGAAGAAAGAGTAGTGCAGCCGTGGAGTTGATGAGATGGATTAGGTGCATGCATGCATATGCATTTCCAGTGGTTTGGGTGTAAATGTATTAATATTCACAACTAAACCAATGCTTTATTAATTACAAAAGTTCATCATATTATTATTATATCATCGCACAGTTCTGCCAATTCGAAAAGTTTTAATTAATTCTTGACCTTCACATATATCAGCCTCCTTTTTTAAAAAAATAAAAATAAAATTCTAAATGTCATGACGAAGGTTCTTGTAACCTTAATCAACTTGATATCTCTTTGTATCTATTCACCATTTATTTACTAAGTTTATATTGAGTAGAATTTTGTTTTGTAATCTAGTTCTATTAGAATTCTTTGTTGTAAGTTTATAAATGTATAATCTAATACCTTTGGTCATTGAATGAATGTATTCTCTAGGAAATATATCAACAGTGAATTTCAGTTACACTGACACTGTACAATCTTCTCCCGTACATTAAAAATATCTATAAATTATTTATTCAATCTTCCAATCTATAAAATAATTTTTTGTACTTGTGCGTAAGTATACATAAAATGTACATGTATGTTTTCACATATGTATAACTATATTCTATATAAGTGTATATAAAAATATAAAAAGTATAAATAAATTTAAATGACAATTCCGGTCAAGTCAAGTAGAACCAGTCCAAAACACTAAGGGTCAAGACTTGTCCCATGATTCGATTACAGCTTCAAAGTTTGGAACGGGTTTGGGTTCTAGTCTAACATGTACCTATTGTCATCCCCAGTATGAGTTTGAATACATGTTCCTAACATTAGTAATCCGCCTGTCCAATCCTAAACATCTCATTGATGGTTATATGCCGGTCGTTGATCAAGGAGTTGTGGCATGCACGTATGCGAACGCACAACCCCACAATGAATGAATTGTTTATGATGATGCACCATTCATGTGAATCGTGAATAACCTCCCCGCCTACTGGATGGTCTCCGAGTGGAGTACCACATGTGCTATAGATTCTTCAATCTGTATGAATGATGCAAGCACAAATACCGCGAGGAATTTGTAGGTACTCCTTCAACTACTACGAACAATGAGACACAATCTACATGGTATCCTACTTTTTGTTAATCTTTCTTCAATGATACATGGGACCAAAACATCCTAACCAGGAGAGGTGACATCTGACAACGACAATGAAAATAAAGAAAATAATATCGAGGACTAGGAATCCATGAGGAGGGTGAATGTGAAAAATAAAAAAAAGATCCATAATTTTCTAAAAATAAAAGAAGAAATCTATAACAGAGTAATACTCCAAGCTTACTCTATTGCATTGAACAGTACTTATACACCTACTTTTAAGGTTTACCATACACAGGTAAGGTCCACAAGGTTAAAGCAATCTTTCCTTGTCTTTTCTTGAGGCTTTCATTATAGTGATTCTGAAGTGGTATCTTGTGAGGTGCCATATTAATTGGTGAAAATTCATCTGCGTATGGGTGCCTTTCTTTAAATTCTAGTTTGTTGTTAATCATTGGTGGATGGGATTATGAGTGAGATGATTGAGTATGAATGCTGTTGATACTGATAGTAGATTGTGTTCTAAAATTGGATGAAAATACGTTAAAATCTGATATGAGCAAAGCGTCAAGTCCAAATGTCCAATTTTCACAACGTCAATGTGTAACGACATTAAGCTGCGCCAGGAGTCCATTTCAAACTGAAACGAAAAGGAACACTGTATGAAGCAAATCATTCCTACCCAATAAAACAAGCATATTTTGCAAAAAAAAAACAAGCATATTTGCACCTCTACCAAAAATAATCCCATATACTCATAAGCAACGCTCTTCAAAGATTGCCATTAGATGCTAATTTATACAACTGTTGATAATTGATACTCAAGCAGTAATGGTGTACATAATCCTTTTTCCTTTAACTTAAAAAAATATATAGCATCTCATTTGTCTATGATATATCAGATTTGTTAAAAATAAGAAAGTTTTTTAGTGACTTTGAGAAGATCTACAGGTAATAATAAAATCCCTATCATTTGGGTAAAAAAAGAAGAATTCTAAACCTTTGCAGTAACTGTTGTGCAATAACGTTTCTCCTTTTCCACTAGTCATCAGCATACTTTGCAAAATTTCTATGAAGATAGAGGTTGAGAGAACAAAGAGCAGCCAAAAAAAATTTTCACTAAGGGGATCATTCTTGTTGTACGGATAGTAAACTTTCTACCTGTAAAAAGATGGGCAATGGTTCGGAGGGTACATCAGCTGCTTGTTACTTGAGACAAATCTGGATCATTTTATGCTTGCAGGAGTTTCAGGTAAAATTACTCCAAGCGAAGCCATTCTTCTCAAATATGTAGATAGAGCCCCAGCTTTAGAAGTCACAAGGACAGCCATCATCAACTAGTTAAAGAGATTAGTGATCAGCCCCTGAAGAGAGGGATATAGCACGTCCCTAGTTACGAAGCCAATGTGTTATGTATTAGCCCTCGCTGGAGCAGAAGCCTCATTCTCCGTTTGTTCTGAGGACAAAGGCCCCGGCTTACTTTTTACGAAGCTTTTCGAGTACAAGGTGCCAAAGACAATAACCTGAAATCCAAAATGATAAGAGGAATCAACACTCTCAAAATCCCAAACATAGAAATAAAGAGGTTAAGAGAGAGGCTTACTGCTCCGATCAATTGTTCGGCACTAAGTGGGTGAGCAAACCACACGCAGGACAATAGAATGCTTACCAACTGCATTAACATGTAAACCATCTGAATTAATTGCGCCAGAATGAACAGCTAGAGGACGATAATTGTACGCCGGTTGCATTGAATAAAATCAAAACGTTGCTATACCTGTCTCGTGGTCATTATGGTGGCGAAGGCAAGAGCACCAAAATTACGGATTGTGTAAGAAATGAAGAATTGACTAACTGTTGCCACCTGCAACCCAAGATCACATCAAGCATAATGTATGTCCAGTTACGAGAGACATTGTCTTCATGTGTTCACAGGACATTCAATGATAAAAATACAAAAGGAATATAGAAGTAAAATGAAAACTAAAAAGTTCGTTCATGTTTTAAGTTTAGATTTGCATGGAAAGTAAAAGATAGAGTTCTGCAACTTACAGTTGACAAAATTATGATGTCAATAAAGCAATCATTGTGCCGTGTAACAAAATCTATAGCCATGGGAAGATTGCCTTGTAAGAGTAGACCTACATAGAAATCAAACAGAACCATCAAATCAATGTTGGCAGCTAATATGAAAACTGACATATCATACACAGCAGTCCATCTTATGTATGATGCATGCAGAAAAGGGAAGTAACTCATGAGAACATGTCAAAAGTGTTCTGCATAACTAATAATATGACATTAAAACAATTTTACAGGAGAATGTAAAATCTGTGAAGACCTGCCAAGACCACCTATCATTTTAGAAGCAGAAGTTTCTTCTCTAACAAGTCAAAGGAAATTCTCGTTCAAAGAAGCACATCTTCAGAATTTAATGGTACTTCATGATTTAGTGACTCAAGACTTCTACAAGAAGTTCATGTTTTTGTTTCTGACATGCATAAGTGGTGTTTATAGTAAGAAATTGCACCAAGCAAATGTCAAAATCTCAGTTCATGCAATCTCCAGAAGTTAAATAGTGAATTCTATGTGCAAATAGAGGTCGCCTAACCTAGTGAGCATGATTATTTTATTTCATAGTTTTATTGGAGAAGTCGCTGCATTTAATGAATGATCTCTTTTACACACCAAACTTTATTCATAAAATGCAGCAATAGAATTAGAACATGTAAAAGTGATAAAAAGACTCTTTTGCTGGAGATGAACTTATAATTGCACCACATTTCAGATCAAAACTTAAGCTAGTACTCCATCCTTAATAAGGCAGTCTCCTATAGTGCTTCCTCTTGAGAGCAATATAAACTAGAATCAAACAGTCTATGATCTGAAAGAACCTTAAAATTATAGGCGTTGCCCTCCTACAACTTTGAAGCCAATGAATGACAAATTAGCAAACTTCACTTGAGCTTATGAAAGACAATTTTGAGTTTCAAATTTTGTGAAATAATACTTCCACTGAAATACTGGACGACTGAAAATATGATCTCAGCTTTAACACTTCAGTTTCAAAGATGTGGTCGCTATTCCATTTCATATACAATTTTAATCTTATAACCAACCTTTAAAGGGATCAAGATTCAAATCAAAGGAACAAAGCTAGATGACGACAGGAACAAGAGATTGTTGACTGCTTATCTTACCAGTGAAGCTGATCATGCAAGAACACAGTGTTGTGTAAAATATCTGATTGTGTATCCCCATATCATAGCCTTTGAAAAGCTTATCCTGAAATGTGCTTGTGAACCCATCAAACCTGTAAACCAATGCAACAATAATTAAGATAAACTGCTCAGGCCAGAAACAGTAAATTTACTTGCCACTTTATTCATGGAAGATTAACTTAACACCTAAACAGATTGCTCATTAAATCAATAAAATACATGAAAGCCTGGTCTGCACTTCATTTCAATACCAGATCGAAGTTAAGGAGAAAATTTATCGTGGTATATTGCATGAATTTAGATATCAACAAAGCTCATCAGGACAGGCTCCTTTACCTGTGTTTCAGATGAGAAAAAGCTAACAGAGAAAGTGATGTGGAGGATATAAAGAGGGGTGAAAGGGGAAGAGCATAATAGTATTTTGGCACAGAGAGAAAAGATAGACCAGTACGTTCACAAGGGAGTGAACCAAGTAGCTGACTCAATGGCCAATTAGGAACGGATTGAAGATTGAAGCTTTGGGATCAAAGTTGCCATACTAGAATGTATTAGGTTGTTTCCAAAATCTTTAGTGTTTCTAGTTCATCATGAAGTTTTGGCACTGCATATACAACCCTTTTTTTCCTAAGAAGTTCCCTATTGTTTGTGTTTGGCTTGAATGATTTGGAGCTAAGAATTTTAAAATTAGTAATAATATCCACTATACTTGGATAATTCTATGTTGTAAAGGATTTCAAACAATTTATTTCTTACTTAGAACTATATTTAGTAGCATTGTAATTGATTTACTTCTCACTACAAAGGCTGGTCAGTACCTCCAGAGTAGAAAGCAAATTTTCTTGGGATTTATTCATAAAAGGTAATTGCTTTTCCACCTAAATCAGCCAGCTCGAAATCATCTAGTTTCTTCTGGGTTTCATGAATGTCAGCTCTCAGCAAGCGCCCACCATCCCTACTCTTCTAAGCATTATTAAAACAGGTACCTCCTCTTGAGAAAATAATCCAAGAGATATAGCATATAGCAGTGTGTAACCAAACAAAATTCTAAACAAACAAAATGTAGGAAATATAAGAAATGAATTACTTCCAAAAGCTTCTTTTGAATTAATGCCAATTAGACGAAAACAACATTTCATGCAATGTCAATGGTAGGTAATTAAGATAACTATACTATCATAAAGAGTTTGTCAAGCTTTCAAAAATAGACTGCATCAATCTTATGCTTGCTGGGCTTGAAGATTAACTATTTCATGCCCAACAAAGTGAAAGTGTAGACTAATTTTCCAAAACTTGGTCATGGACAGCCCTTGACTAAAAGGGGTACCTAATATACCGTGCATTAGAGGTTGTGCATAAATTTGACAATAGGAGAAATTATAGTATGCATTAAAGACATCTGGGTACTTTACTAGTTATCTGTCCTACATTGGTTCTTAGGGATTATCACTGCTACCAAACAGCACTGGATTCTGAGAAAGCTCAAACACAAATCACATGGCGTGTCAGGCATATGTGGTGTTGAAACTACAAAAAAAGCCTATTTTGGATACATGCGCTCTTTTTCAACATAAGAATGACGTTAGCCAAATATTTAGAAAGCTAAAAACTGAGGTTTATTCTCATACCCAAGATAACCAAGCATCAAGGAAACACCCCAAACCGTGCTTTCCCTTCCTCTACTGTATGGACTAATGTCACCTTCTGCCTACATTTGGAAGAGCAGAAATCTAGTCAGTGGTCAAGTAAACAACTTCATAAACTATATAAGCAATAAGCAAGATAAACCACGATGATTCTTGCAATCATTTATAACCTGACATAGGATATCACAAGAATATTTCCAAGTTGAGCATCAACTTAGTTTCTCTAACAAGAGAAAATGGAAAAAGGAAAGAGCATCTTGTCAGATTTATCTTGTACAGACACGATTTCTTACAAAGCACATATCTATTGAGAGAGGGCATGAGAATTTCTTCAGTAGCCCTTTCGTGTAATACAAAACTATCCAAGACTTTGCTTCCTCCCACTTCCAGAAAGACTTTTTAGCCAGTTCTGTTTGGAGACTGGAGATGCATTACCGGAAATTTAGTTCATGTTGTTTTTTCTATTTCCCTTCATCTATGATGGCTATTTAAAGCAGTCATTTGCGTTGAACCTATCTCTTCATTTAGAGTTCATTCTTTATGTCAAAGAAAAAGAGAGACAGAGAGAGAGAGATGAAGTATAATAAAATAAAATCCATCATACTGGCATTAAGTAGTGCACCTTTCCTTAAGCACTTCAGGAGTGATTTATGGTCACTGATCTCAAAAATATTCTAAAATACAAGAGAAAATTTTATTCACTTCTGTCATTTTCCTATCTATGCCTAACCAAGTCTCGACCGCATGCATCAAAAAATGTATATATTAAAGAAAAGCAACAAAATATAAATTTATCAGACTAGATGGCAGCAGATCCACTACAAAGATCTAGGTTTATACAGTTGATTTTTAGATGTAAAACATGTTGGTCCACAATCTGCGAAGGGGTTGCTTGACACACAGCACTAACAAAAGATACATGTCCAGCGTTTCCAAAATCTTTACCGGAAATAATATAAAAATTGAGCATCCAAGGGTCACCAAGAAGGCGAATAGATAATCACGTCCAGTATACTTCTTTTGCATGATAACAGTGCCCCAAATCTGCACCCAAATGAGACACAGAACGGTAAGGCATAAAAAAGAGAGCAACTTCAAACATCCTAAAGTTCTGAAACTTATATATTTTGATCAAGATCTAACTTTAGATTCTCAAAGTCAACTTTCAACTCAGTTTAGGAAATATAAGATTTGCGGCTCATTCTAGAGTTACAATTGAGGAAAAACCAAAAGACGGCTGGCCTTCTTGTTCAACCTGGACATAATTGTAATATCCCCATTCCTTATGGTTGCTGGAAGAAACTGTAAGTTTTTTACAGGCCTTGTTTCCTCTTACTCGTCAAACACGCACTTCAGCATTTTGGTCTTTATAATACAGGAGGCCAGGAGAAATTGTATGGTTTGCCGCACTATATTGCAAAGAAGACAACAACTGGTAAGGGAGTTCATTGTACCAAAGTACTGTTTTTGGGGCCAGAGGCCCAGCTCATGGGTAGATCTGTTCAATTCGGTTAACTGAATCGAATTGAACTGAACCAATTTTTCGGTTAACTAAATTTTGGTATGCCATTTTAATATAATACGGTTGGGTTTGGTTATAACCGACTTTTCTTTCAGTTTGGTTCACTTGAAAACCGAAAAACCGAATTTTATTTTTTTTAACACATTATATATATATATATATATATATATATCTGCCATTTTAATATTTTATAATTTTCATCCAAAATTACATGTCCAAAAATATAAAATTTTAAAAAACAAAATGTTCAACCAAAGTCAACAATGTGAATACAATTCAAATCAAAACAACACAATACGAATACAATTCAAGATTAAAATAACAACAATTCAAATTCAAATTTAAAAGTTAATAGAAATTAAATTATAATATAATATATATTTATAAATTATAAATGTAATCTATATCTATTAATATATTTAGAATTATAATTATAAAATATAATAGTATATATATTTTTTAAATTTTGGTTATTCGGTCGGTTCAGCAAAAAGCTATAACCAACTGAATTGTACCAACTTTTCTTTGGTAAAAAAAGAATACCAAAAACTTTTGAGTCAGTGTTCGGTATGAACCAAAAATTGGGTTTGGCCGATATTCGGCCAATTAACCATATTACGAACACCCTACTCATGGGCACATGGTGTGAATGTTGCAGTAAACTTTTCTTGGTCAAAGTCACAATTTTCCACTTAATATACCATATTCGATTTTGACTTCCAACTTTAGGACTTTTTTAGGCTATTATTCCTTTGAGAGTTTCATAAATTAATTAGGAACAATCATTATCAGCAAAGAATTAAATGGGACAAAAAAAGCTGAACATCAAAGTTTAATTCAACATATTAATGAGAGAGAGAGAGGGAGAGTGAGATTATTACTTGTTGAAATCTCAAAGCACATCATAGGTGAGTAAGAGGGAATGAACTGAAAACAATTTTCTCCAAGAGTGAAGTTGCAAATTAGCATTCCCTTAATTTCAGTAAAACTCTTTTCCCAATGTTTTATCATATCTCTTACAAGTGAACTTTCTTAAACAAGTTGAGAAGGAAAATTTCAGTGACAGTCAAAAGTCATATTATCATGTTAGATGATAATATTAACAGAAACTCACTGTGAGTCAAAATCACAAGATTTGAAATGTAGTGTCCACTACCAAACCCAAAGACAAAGAAAGACACCAAAGTAAAAAAGGTATTGTCCATATTGTTAATTTAACTTTTAATGGGCTGTCCAGAGCAGATATTGCTACTTGGTCCCATTTCTAAATAGGAGGAGTTGCCTTTACTGATGATCTGCATGGTTTTGAATTAAAAATCATTTATTCTTTCTTATTTTGCCTTGTTTTATTACACTTTTTTGCTAAATGGCAATTATAATAGAATTAGGAATTATTTAAGCCTCGTTAATATATCTGTCCTGAGGGTATTGAGATAGTTGTGAACCAACTAAACCTGAGCAGAGTGATAATTGTGTAAATGGATATGTATGAAAGATTCCAATTCTTCTGAGCAAGATAGCAAATTTATTTCAGGGATTTTAGGCATTTATATCGCAGTCGATAAGTAACCGCCTAGCTCATGTTTCTTTCTTGATTCTGTTTCCTTACTATTGAGCAATAAGAGGTTATGGATCAGACTTACCATTACAGGTATCATCTTAGCACACTTTGCCAGCGTCTGCACTGGGAAACTGACGTATTTAAGGGCCTGGAGCAAGTATAACCAGAAATATTTCAAATTAAGCTCTCCACTTGATATCTTAACATACAATACGGAATACAAAAGGCCAATAGAATATAATGTCTCCTGGGGTAGAAATGAAAGCATATTAACTTGATCCATCTCTGCAAGGAAATACAACTTACCTCATACTGGCACGTTGTAGTGAGTATATTAGACACTGATACAACACAATACTTGTAAATTGGAGCAACAGGGTCCAGGACAGTTTTACTTGCCTGGAAAAGAGAGAGAGAGAAAGAGAGAATGAAATCAAAATAAAGGCTGAAAATTTCCATACATCCATTCATGCATTTGGTAAACACCTGACAAGCTTCCTATTGCACAAAAGGATGAATAATTTAAATGTGCAGCATGTGTGTGTGCTTGGGCAATAAACTACTTGCGCTTCATAGGCTACATTATTCTGGAATAGCATCTGACCTAATAGCACAAACAGAATATCAAGTCAGATTAGTTTATGCTAGACACTTCCAATCACAAACCATTTGGACCCGTGTGCTTCAAACTTGAACTGAACACTTTAATTCCAGGTAGGTGATAAGAAAATGTTTCGTTATGCTTTAGATCACAATTACCAGTAAGAATCCTCCAGAGACAGCAGAAGTGGTGATGCGATTGCAGAAGACAAGAAACAATGAGTACTTAAAATATTCTTTGTCTGGACCATATGGAACTCTCATAATCTTTTCCTGAAAGAAACCATTTTTCAGTCAGTACTCCAGAAATAATTTTGATCTGAACTAAGAGATTACTTAAATCAGACAGACAAAAATTTAAAATGAAGTAAGACTAAGACTATTTAATTGAATGTGATGCAATATGTAGATTTTAACAAGTTATCTATATAGGATTACAAGCTTTCTATGCCAACACAAGCTCCTAACAGTAGTATGTTAAGTTTTCATCTTTAAAGTTTAAAAAAAATTTAAAGTAAATTAAGAACTCCTAACCTTATTTGATTAAGATCAGATCATCTGTAGCATAAAACATCACAGGTTACTGCATGAGCATAGAGTAACGTCTAAAAATCCAAGTCACTCTCACCCCTCAAGCAAAGGCGTGGTTCTATTCTGATATAGGATTTGTTTCCAAGATTTTAAACAAACGATATCACATAGCCTTGGTGCCTCTACTTAGAGACAAATGACGGGAAAGAAAAAGAAAAGATCAAAGAAAATATACTGCACAGAGAAATTTAGAGTGGTTCAGTCATTTTTAAAAGAACATGAATACATAATGATATCATAATCCTTGCTAAAGATGCATAAATACAGCCAACGGAAATATGAGAGCACTTCAAGATGCCCAGGTGACGTATCCCTCTTCTAAATTCATGCTTTCCCTCCGTGGTCCCAAAACAATAATGGCATGCCTTAATGAACAGTCTCAATGTCGGACCATCTCAAGAACCTTCCTGACAATCATATACACTCGGCCAACTGAGTCTCAACTGTAAAAACCTGCAACATTCTCATGCATACTCAATCTGCGACCATATTTTGTGGAAGATATCTCCACAACTGCCACCAACCAACCCTATATGCATTCCAGTCCACTACTATACCCCGTGTTACCATCTATTCACACTGACATTTCTCCAATAAAGCAAGGTCCAAACATCTAATATAGCTAAATAACCATCCCTTCAAGACTGCACCAGTGCCGGCACCGGCACAGCAACAAAATCCTCGACTTCGCTAAAGATGTGAAATGACCATCACACCAATAGAGGAGTCAATCTGTGTCACGTAACAGACACTATTCTCACATTCCAAACTTCACCCATCATCACTAACATTCAACTAGCATAAGGAACCCCACTTTGTACAAAGACAAACCTATGAATTGAAAGGAAACTTTTTATCTATAAGGATGTTTTCTAAAGGTAGCAGATCAAGAGAACTCATTGTGTGGAAGGGGGGACCATTAGCAACTAAAAGTTCAAAAGAGACAAATTTTAGGTAGCAAATCATTTATTTCTGTCATATGCATTTTCCTCCAGTACCATCATGCTTATCAGAGACAATATTCCTCGGTAGCAGTGCAAAGCGATTAGGTGATAACGCTTTTCTTTAATCACATTGAATGCTTTTATGATTCATAGAGGTCTGTTTTCTCGACTATTCTACAAAGAACTGCGATATACATAGATAACAAAAGATTATATCATGTCCAATCATTTTAAAGTTATTTGCTAAGATCCGGTTCATCATATTTGACTGGAATATCATGTTTCATGGAAAAGGCTTACGGCAATTCTGTGTAGCGTAAAACAATTATCACAAACCACAAGGTGTGGGATGTATTGTTGACATTATGACCATATCATTCTTCTTCAGTTACATGATAATAACCAAATAATGGGAAGAACAGAGCACGCCATTTTATTCAAAGGCATAGTAATCATCCACTTATGAAGTGTTTCAGTGTAGCAAACAAGACCTCATAGGCTTATATATCCAACATTATTTCATATACCTAAAATGACTGTTTAGATGATCAACAGCTGGATATTCTTATGTACTATAAGTATCCAATTTATCTGTGCTGTACTGATTATGTACAAGAGAACACCACCATGTCAATGAAACAAGGCTTCCCAACATGAAACAGCATGCTTCTCAACTGGTGAATTAGACCTCAGCAAGGTCAAATCAATATGCATCTTAAGTAGTATTCTGTATACCAAGCAACAGCCGAACCAGGGGACTGGAGCTACAATTGAAATTCACCAACCACTGGACATGAGTCCATGTGTTTTAACTTGGTTTCCGCTAGAAGAAACCAATCAGTAATACCAAGCCATATTATTGAACTAAACTTTCTGGAAGTACACCATCCTAATTTTAGTAATACTGCTGCCTACTGTTTAACTCCATTGCTCCTATCCAGTGATACATGACAAGAAATTTGATATTCGAATCTGCTATAATAAAAAACGCATAATTTATTCTTCAAAATTTAAATTAGTGATAATATGTCAAAACTTAGAGTTGTTGAAAATTCGTTCTGATTCATGCATGTTACTATTTATTTAACTACGCATATTAGAACTGTCACCAGATATATACTTAATTTTCTCCTTTGATAAATTGGAACTTCCTTTCTGGAAATAGTATTTTGGCTTTTTGCTAATGGTTACAGTTGAATGATGTTAGACAAGTTATTTATCAGACGCCTTTATCGCATTTATGCTACTTAGTTTCAAGCTTGAATTGTATGAGCATTGTACAACATACTTTATACCATCGACATATAAAAAAAATACTACAATATTACTTTCAAAGAACAACTCTACATTTTACTTTGTAGATAAATCGCTCCATTCACAACAATTACAGAGAAAATCCACTCCGAGAAGGAACTTCACCTGTAAGACTCCGTAAACAAGAAGTGTTGACATGATTCCAGCCACGGCGAAGGCCATCTTGAACATTTTGTTCTCTTTCAATTTCTGCATCAACTGCGA
Organism: Sesamum angolense; assembly: GCA_034509725.1. NCBI lineage: Eukaryota > Viridiplantae > Streptophyta > Magnoliopsida > Lamiales > Pedaliaceae > Sesamum > Sesamum angolense. The sequence continues at coordinate 15,783,122 of JACGWL010000002.1, forward strand.
CGGTTGCTCCGCCATATTTAAATCCAATCATCCGCCGCCGCCTCCACCACCAATCTTCACCAAACCACGCATTCATTAATGTTCACGAAATAAACCAACATAACATTCATTTCAACAGCCAAAACAAACAATGACAAAACACACACACACTCAACACTACGTTCGAAAACATCAATATCAACGCACAAGAGCAGAGAAGTAAAGGAGACCAAAAGTACCGAAAGCAGAAACACGAAGCAAGCAATAGCCGGTGGAACGGCGCCTCTCCTGGAAGTGGTAACAGTATACAGTGATCTGAAACGGATTTGATCGGCAGCTAAAAGTATTTGGGAGGGGTTTCGCCGGCGGGTTTTCGTTTTCCTTTCGCTCTCTCTCTCTGCTTCTTTTATAATTATTATTATTATTATTTTCTGGGTTGGTATTTTTTATTATTTAAGTATGTGGAAAGTGCTTTGGAAGCCACGTCAGAAAAGCAATGGGCCCAGCGGTCAAGAAACTTGCTTCAACGTGTTTGCGTAGAAACATCGGAATGTTATCCATTTAATTTGTTTGCGTGGATTTATAGTATATTATTATTGGGTCTAAGTCATCGTTTTTAGATATAATTGAAGATTAAACAAACTATATTATTAATCATTCAAATATAAATATTATTTATATTCAATTTTAAATCATAATTTTCAAATAAATACAAATTCAAAACCTTAGAAAATTAAACTAACCATTATTAATAATTATGTTCGGTCCAAATTGGAGGTGGATCCGGACATAATCCAAGACGACAGGTTTACAAAAATTGGACCCGAACCACTTGGGTTCGACGTGAGAAATGCAAAATAATCAAATCAATGATGTGTCATTTGATATTTAAGAAGAATATGGCAAAGGTGATGGTTATGGTTTTGTTTTTAGTAATTTTTGTGTTTGTGAAATTTCTGAACTACGCGTATGCTGCATAATGCTAAAGAGTACCTGAAAATGCTCAAATTAATTATTAAGTTAACAGATATCATGGATATTAACAAAACCAATACCGACAACCACGCCGAAAACTTGACGTATGAAATTTACAAGTGCTTGGAACCGCGTATCAAGTAATAGAGAGCGAACACAATATTGATTTCATATGGCCTTGATACACACATTCCAACTGAAATTATCCATACCATGGTGACTGTTTCTAAACTCACTAAAATTCTTTTTCAAATTAAACAAAATGCTGATCGAGAAGTAAAATTGGGAGCTTATATAATTTTTTTATTAATGTCAACAATTTGCTTTCAAATCATAACGAAAGAGTACAATTGTAAATAGAAAATTCTTAAATTGGATACAAATTTGAAAGTTCTTTGAGAAAAAAGTATAATTTTTGCATTCCTAAAGAAAGTGTAGTTAACCCTAATCCTAAACTTCGCAAACGTTGTAAGAAGACCATCACTGTACCCAAATGTATCAAATCACTTCATGCCAGTATCATATCCAACATATATTCAAAACTACATGAAGTCATTTTCAGTGTTGATGCATGAGTACACGGCATGATCAAGAATGAAGATCATGGAGAAAAGCAATGAGTAGGCTTTTTGTGTATATATATATATCCCATGGAAAAGGATACTGACATAAAACCGTAAGCAAGATCTCAACAATGCTGAAAAATATATACATTTCCGCACATTAATTTGAGTTCATAGAGTAAATATGACCTCGTTGCTGTTGGAACTCTAGTTATTACTGCATCTGCAGCAAAGACCTGACTTCTCAAGATAACTGCCAAATTTAATCTCATAAATCATGTAATCATGAACTCCGTTGCCTTTCCAGTAGCCTGAGGATGAAAAGCAAGAACTTGAATTCCATTTCATTGACTTGATTGTGACTTTGAAAATTAAATCACAAATTTAATGCCCTCGGAACACTGTATATGCAATTCCAATGGGAATAATCAACGTGATGAATGGAATAAACAATATGGTGGGACAGTAAAAAAAATTCATGTATTCTTATATTTTCAACCCCACTGAAAGCAAAGCAAAGTAGTGCTCATAGACAAACTATCATATCTACAAACCACTCAAAGCGGTGGAACATGACGTCAATCACAAACAACTGACCTGACTGCAAGAACTGGAATAAATGAGTGAAACATCTTAAACATAGCGGACGTTGTGGCTTCTTGGTTTAGAAAAAGAACTGGATGAGCAAAAGCACAAACAGAGCTTATAGGTCGCACAATTTTAGTGTTGGTATTTGTTGCGTCCTGTGAATCTATGTGGAGCATAAGAATTCCACCATTGTGTTTCTATGAAAATTGAGGGCTATCAAGCTTTAATCAATTTGATGCAATCACAAATTCTCTACTGTGGAACCATGGAATCCAAGCAAGTATATTCTGGAGTTTCTTCTCTATTTCATCTTATGGACAGCAAATCAGGAAAGCCTCAAGTTGCTTTCCTTTGGGTTTTATTGTGGTTTCAGTTTATATCAGTACAATACCTATTCTATGACCTTATACAGCATGATTCTTTGCCTGAACCTTTTAAATTGACAAAAAAGTAAAGAACATGAAAATTTATTGTCCATCTTTCCTTCATGCTGCCCAGACATCAATCAATTTTTTTGTTAGACCATAAAGAGACAAGGCAATGCTGTTCCACCTGAGTGAGAGGCAATGATCGTAAATAGGCGACCGGCAAGATGAATGACATGGACAACGGAACTGCTATGGCCATGTGTTCGAATTCTTGCGGTCACCAAAATGCGAATTGGATTTTAATGGCAATGAGTATTTCTCATAAGATTTGCCAAAAATGGCTCATTCTGGAGGTATATATAGTGTGGGTACCCTTGGTCAGGTGTGATCAGAGCACGATAGACCATATATTGATCTGACATATTTTTTTACCCCCAAGCCTTTTGTGATTCCGATGATATTTGTTAATGGAATATTCTATCCCTGTAACCGAGGTTGACCCTGCCAGGAAATAGCAAAAACTAGGCTGGAGTTGGATAACAGATATTATCAAAATATAACTAAGCCATGAGTGTTGTCTTTATCTCTTTAAGGACAACTAGATCTTGATGTATAATAGTCTTCCACCAAAATCTAACTCATAAATTATTAACACTCTGCTGCTCATATATTCAGCACAAAATATGTTGCCTTCTACTTAATTAACTTAGGTACAAGTAAGCTATATCTAATGATTATCTAGGTGTTTTGCTCACAGATGCCAAAAACGTCAGCAAAATAAGTTTCAGAAAGAGAATCTGAGTGTTTTGAAGAGTCTACTTCTCTTCTTCAGCTAAATCCCTACACTTAACCACGTATCATAAGAAATTTTTGGTTGGCCCTCAGACTATTGATTGTCATTCATTGCCACAGGTTTTTACTCTTTTTCCAAAAAATATGTTCACATGCTCCATCTCCTATCCATATAAATAGGGCTATGCTGGGGCGTAACACAAGGATAAGGATGCAAGGGAGCTTGCAAATGGTTAATATTGCTGTTGAGTCATGTATGTATGAATAGCTTATATATGTGGACATATAAAACATGAGAGCAGACACACATACCAGATATGGGTGTTTAAGTATTGAAATGCAGCTACCGTTGGTTGCATGGTTTCTGTATAGAAGAAGCCTAACATGTGGAATACTCTTCCAACTCTCTCCCAGTGCTGGTTTCGAACTACCAGCCTCCCCAGCAACCATATGGTTGGTCACCTAAAGCAAAGGGACTTGTAATATTTGAACAAATAGAGTAGAAATCCATCCAGGTAATTCCGCCAAATGTAAGTTACTACTTCAATACTCCTCAAAGCAAAATAATGGATTTTCTCCACTCATTTGAGTATCAATTGAAGATACCTCTTTCAGGAAAAAGCTAATGAGATAAACTTGAAGCCTTTTTTGGAATCCGAACTCTATATTCAACCATCGAAAAATGAGAAAAGGTCATGCAAACAAGGGGCACTTTTATATTAGCAGGAATCTAATGCATAAAGTAGCAAAAAGAGACAAAAGGTGCAAAAGATTCAAACAAGTGAAACGAAGACACACATTTACAATGTTGGGATTTGATGGGGAATGAGAAGGGGCAGAAATAAAACTATCAGTAATAGTATCCAGATAGATAGTATAATTACAATAGTTATTCCATTAGTTAGCATTTCCTGGTTGTGTTTTCTAGTTGGATTCTATTTTCTTCTTACATTAGGCTATATATCGTGTAAGCCTATCGAAAGATGGACCATATTCTTATTAGAATAACATTGCTCAATTGGCAGGTTTAATTGAATCTTCCCTAGTTGATAGACAGCTTTTCATTTATTTAATTTTCAATATTCTTTTGTTTATTTTCTTTTATTTGGTTTATTTTCTTTTATTTGGTTTATCCTACATCAGACCTTCAACATGATCAAATCAATGGCAATTAAAAGATATCTGAGGCAGGGATTTCTTTTGCATGATAGTGATAACACCTCAAGCAGACTTTCTCAGAATAAATCAAGATGGTCAAAGACTGTTAGTGCGTTAATAAGTTCAGTTCTGATGTGCAAGTGTTTCTAAGTGAAGACATTAATGAAGCATGCCTAAAACTCTAATTGTACATGGATTTTCTTTGATTGGCTGAAAAATTAGTCAGGACACCTGGCTTAAACCAGCGGGGTTGACTTAAAAACAGTACACTGAAAATTATGAAGGCTGTGTTTGCTATTCGATTGTAGCCCTCAGGCTCTAGAGAACCGGAAACATGCTGGACATCAGTCATTTAACTTTTCCAGTTCGTCTTTCTTAAAATTTTATGACTTGTCAACATGGACATTTCATATTTCCACTTCGTATATTTCATGCATCATATGCTAATACCAGATTTTTCATATAAATATGAGTCAATTCATTAGAAATATGTCATCTATTAGCAAATGTTACCATTTTGGTTTTAGGACTTATTAAGTTGTCTACAGATAAATTTTGTTACTAACCTATTAGCAAGATACATGGGAAGATAATGTAACATCATAACAATCACACAGATAAGTATAGGCCTTATTATTCTTTTTCCTACATGTCATTCCTTTGTGATGGTACTCCTTATATTTCTCAAACACAACTATGAAAACTAACCAGGAATCTGTAATGCTGCTTGTCAGCAACCTTACGGAAATTTTTATATTTCTAATTTTCCTAGATCTCTATGGTAGGAAATAAGTATAATAATTAATCTCCTAACTAGGAAGGGAAGCTGCCACTTTCTAGACTAACATAGGCAGACCCTGTCATTTGTAGATAGGCTCTTGCAACTCTTATTTGGGACATATAAAATTTTTAGATTCTCGTAGATCTCTATTGAAGGATGAAAATATAAATGTAATCCACTCCTTCGGAATTTCGGATATGTATTTCCCAAAAATTTGACAGTTCCAGTTTCTGGAATTCCAACAGAGATTTTACACCCAATCCATAGGTTTGATTTTCTGGGTTGGGTTTTATAACTTTTATTATGATGCTATGGTAAATTAAATCTTTACTCTTCAACTTCAGCTCCTTGAAGACTTCAACCGATCAAGTTTAGAGTACCATTTGAAAATAAAAGACTGCCAGCAAAGAAGATGCTATATAACACCACGAAAAAGATATTATCAAAGAGCCAGAGCAATAGTTACCACAATGGAAAGGTTATGCTCATGTGCAAGCTCCTTCAACAGGAATCCAGCAGTAACCATTAAGGCATGTCCTACATATATAGCCCGCCAAGAAAAACTCTTTTAGGTACTACTAAGAAATTAATGTGCTTTCTTTTGTTGCACATTTTAATTATGATTGGTAAATGAAATGCATGCACAGCCTAAATTGCTAGCCCACCATTTTATTTACTGGTATGAATCTAAGCTGAAGATGTCTGTAAGACTGCAATATACTGAAGGACTTTATCACTTTATCTAAATAGTTTTTCACACAAATCCAACTATAGTAACTTAGAAAAATATGTGAGCAGTTAACCATTTATAACAGCTAGCAACTGAATATAGTTTTGTATGAGTTGGAAAATTGTTGAAAACAATGTCTACTTGTCATGCCTACAAACCCAAGAAAGCTGATAATGATGACACTTTTTGGCCCAAGTAAAAAGATAAATTATTATGGTACTGATGATCTTAGTACATACACATAATTTAGATCTATTGGCTTCTATAAAAAATGTTAAGAACTTTCCAAGTTAGCGATGGACATGTCAGTCTGAGATTGCAGAATACAGACCATGTGCTCCACCTCCGCCGAGAACCGGAGCTATAAGTGATGAGAGGGAGTCAATGATAAGCATCCTCACATGGCAACCAATCTGCGTAATATTTTTTCTTGGTGACAACAAACAAATTCTTCATGCTCGACTAACAGGAAACACAAAGCAAACAAGAAGATAAATAAACAAGTACGAAGGCAATCATGAAAACCTGAGATTTCAAATTATTCATTAATTGGTGCAGCATATCCAACAGGGTAAAGATGTCGAATATAGAGTAGCATACTATGCTGCTCATTACTCGTTGAACTATTTCATCTACCTGCAGAAAACACAAAAAATAGATGCATATCAAAATGTCAGTAGGTGATCTTCTAATGCTTGTGTAAGAAACTTATAGGTAGCCCAACTTCGGTAAGAGATAACATGGAACATCTATTTAAGAAAATATATGGAGAAGACTGTAGTTGCATATATAATGAATATGAAGATTTGCCATTAACTAACTCGCAAGTTGCATCCCAAACTTAATGGAAGAATAGCTGGACAAGATTTTGGAAAAAATTATACAAATGCAACAGGCTTTTGAGAATGGTTCAAAAGGAAATTACTCCGACTGCTTTCCAATTAAATTCTTTAAGATGAATGGAACAGCAGACAGGGTTATAAGCAATTTACCTCAGTATTAGCAGGATCTGACTCCTGAGTGAGAAACTGGACAATACGTTTTGGTGAAAATGAGTTGCCCGAGTCAAAGTACATCACTGTGCCTGAATATTTTCTTGCTACATGTAACGCAACTTTCAGGCAAACCTAATTTGTCGTCACGAGAACGACATATCAAAAAATCAGCTTTTAGTTTAATATATTGCTCATTCAAAATTCATAAAAAGGGGGGAAAAACCAAGAAACGTAATCAGTCAGTCAGTCTCCACTGGTTGGTCATAATTTAATCATGCAAGGGTCCCCTACTTGAGTTTTACCAGAAGATGATGGCCCGGCTAGCTCTGTTACATGTCCCACATGTAAACCTCCTTGCAGAAGAAGATCAATTCTAGAAGAAAGACAGTTAGATCTCTCTGGTTATATGCATGTTGTACGACATTAAAATGTAGTTGTACTGACAGCTACCTTTCGCATCCTGTCGATAGAATACACTTGTTCAGTTGAGCATCTTCTAATAATTCCAGTCCATTGAACTGCGGTCGACATTGACTCTCTATCATAGAGGACACCTGTGTAATTCCCTGACTTTCCACAAAGAAAAGATAACACTCAATTCTATTAACAGTATAATTTCCAAATTAAATACATTCACACAACTTCGCAAAAAACCAAGACTAATTTTTAATGAAAAGGCATCAATATAATCAAACTTGGGCCCATGAAATGCTGGAAATGTTACTAATTGCCCTAATTATAGGTGTGTTTTGTATCGAAGGACTGGAAGGTAAGAATATTAGATCTATAATAAAAAATCCTCATTGAGTTTTTCTTAATAGTTTCAAGTTGCAATATGTTTCAAAGTCTTTAGAACGCACTTTGAGTTATTTTCTCCATGATTGTGGAGATCAAATCCACCTAATGCTGGAGTAAGAACCAATTCCGCAACCTTATAAAAACAATATATATTTGGATCTTTTAAATTTGGTGGGGAAGAGGGAAAAGAAATAGAGAAAGTATCTAGTGAAGAAGCACGGATTACTGTCATTTAAAGGGAGCAAAAATCTTTAATATTGTTTTCCAAATCCAACAATTAAATTCAGTATAAGTGAATTCTCATATTTTGAAACAGCAAACAGCAAAAAATCCGCAATGAGTTAAAGAAAAAATCCAAAAGTTCCTCCAAACAATAGTAGCAATAACTGAAACATCTCTTGTTTGTCTTTCTGTTAATGGTTACAAAGCTACTTGATAGTAATAGATGCTTTTATCCCATTCATAGTATTTAGTTTCAAGCTTGAATTGTATGAGCGTTGCTTAACATAATCTATACCATTAACCTATAAAAGAGATAATACAATAGGTTAGCTTCAACGAATATCCTTGAAATTTTCTCTTCGTAGATAATTCACTCAATTCTTCATCAAAAAACAAAAGGATAAATCATAAATCACTCAATGCGCAAATAATTACAGAAATTAACCAACAAAACATTCATTTCAACAGCCAAAAAAACAATGATAGTGATGGGAAACACACATCCACACACTCAGCATTACGTAAAAGAAGTGGGGGAGGCCAAAAGTAGCAGGAGCAGAAAATAAACACGCGAGCAATAGCCGGGGAAGCAGCTCCTTTCCTCAGAGTGCTAACAGTTCTCAATCTCTTCCATTTCTTGATTTAGAAAACTTCACCTTAGCAGCTGGAAAATATTTGGAGGGGGCGTTTCACCGGCGGGCGGCTGTTCTTTTGGGCAACATAAGTGACATAAGAAGCATTTTTAGTCTAAGGTCACCCACGTCCGTATCCAATTGATCGCAATATAGTCAATAATTAGTAATATAAATTAATAATTAATATTGATGATAAAATTAATTCAAATAATCAATTATTAACTTTTCAATTTTAACGCAATATTTATTATAATAAAAAATAAAAGAAAATTTAAATTGAGTAAAAATACTTCAATTTGATTAAAATTCGGTGGATTTTAATGAACGAACAAACTATTTAGATATGGCAACAAGGTGGATCTGGGTGGATCCAGGACCCGCCCTGCCCTATCCTACCCTGGATTTTCTTATATCCAACCCCGCCCTTCCCTGCCCCGCTAGAAAACCCATCGGGGGAGGGTTTGGCCCAACAGACCGGGATTTTTTAAAATGCATATATATATATATATAGAGAGAGAGAGAGAGAAGCCACAATGAAGACCCATATTTGTCATGTTAAATTCGACAAACCTTTGTGAAAACAGTGATAACCAAAAACCCCTCTTGAAATAAAAAAAAAAAAAAAAAAAAAAAAGGAAGCAAAGCAACCTCAATTTTTAAAAAAGTGTGAACGCGAGTCTTAATGCAGAAGGAAATGAGTTTCTTTTTAGGTTTAGGATGTTGCTATTTCTTTTTAGCATTTGGTGTCTTTGTATTTTAACAGGGATAAAATGCAATTAAGTTAACCCCTGCTCTGTCACACGAAATGTATCGTACTTTTCTTCTAAATTCTTATAGCAACAGAACATAAAGACGCTGCAAACAAGACCAACCCACCCAATAACTGCATCAATCCTTAGACAACTAACTAAAACTGGTTATTGCTGATGAGTATTACAAAGGAAGCTCCTTTCCTTGTCCTTGCATAAGCTCCCACCAAGGTGCTGCACGTTTAAATCTGAATGTCGGTCGATAGCAACAGTACTAATTGGCTTCAACCCAACAAATAACAATCCGAAAAATGACGTGAGCAGAGTAAAATTTTCAATTTCATCTGATCAGTGAAAAGTCTCTCCCGAGTCCTGACAGCAACCTAGTCATTTTCTGCTTGGTTTCTCTGAATCCTGTCACGATTTTACCATGACTACAACTGTTGATTCGGCAACCCAAATGTCGTTTTTGCTTCAAGAGAAGCAGAGCATCAAGAAACATCAAACAGAAATGAGACGAATTTGATAAGTATTTACTTAAAAGAGCTAAGAAGTTCACTCGGAAACTAAAATCATTCTGTGCCATTTACATCACTGAATCGATCTTCTATTTATACAAAAAATCGGAACAACTCACTCCTAATTTCAACAGAACTTCTGCCTCTTCGCCAAATGAAAACAATCGTTGCTACTAATCATCGAGGCATTGCTCAGACAAGTTCCAGAACCAACGCTAGCAAAATTCGGCATGTGTCCTGAGGAAGATCCACACGACGTAAGAGTGTAAGGCTGCAAATTCAACGGTCTTGAAGCCCATCGGCCTCCGTCTGCCAGAGGTTTCTGATCAGCAAAAACCTCAGCATCACCGCCTTTGATCGAAACGGGAGGTATCTGAAACGGCTGAAGCCGGGGAGGATTCCGCCACCTGGGGAGCGGCCCTGCCACAAGAAGCGTCTGGAGCAGCGGCCCGGCTTCAAGAACAGCCTCCAGAAACTTGCCTTTCTGAGGCAGGGCTCTCCCCTGCACAAGACTGTCGATAACCAACGAGCCCTGATCGATCTTCGTCACCAACTCCATGCTTGAGAATATTTCGAGTGGAGAAGAGACGGCATCGAATAGGGACTCAACGGGAGGCGAGCCGTGAGAGTGGTAATTGTGCGTTTCTGAGAGGCTGTTTGATTCAGTTATGCTTGAATTTGCTCTTGCTGGTCTCGGCAGAGGGCTATCGGCCTGGAAACGAGGGATCATCGTATTCGTTAACGATGTAGCTGTGTTGAGTAGCTTCTGGAGTTGGTTTCTTGCTTCATCTCTTTCTTGGATGGCAAATTTGAGGAGATGGATTAGCTGCTTCACGTACTCCTTGTTCTTCCTCATTTCCTCCATCGCTTCGACTTTTAACTTCTCAAGCTCGAGCGTAGTGCACAGCAGCTTCTGCCCCAGTTGCTCCATGTCCTGATGCTGATCAAATATCACAAACAACATCAGTAACAAATCTTGTGAGATAATAAGCAATATAAGTTTTACAAACACTGATTCCACGAAAAATTCTTACCCAAACCAAGTCTAGTCGAACCAGACTAATCACAGAGCAAGTATGTATACTTACCATGTGAAGTGTGCACCAATCACACGGTCAATACATTGCAATTGTGATATGATCGGTTCAAGTCCGACTAAACAGGCCTGAGTTAGAATTTCCCCTAATTCCACATCATGGGCCACATGATCATCAGATCATGAGACATTTCAGGAAATGATCACCAATTGGTAGAACAAGAAATGTGGTGTTTGAATGAGGAAAACAAACATGAAAAATGAGAGAAATAACAAGAAATTATGAAGTATGAAGTCCACACCTCTGCATAACCCCACAATGAAGCCATATCTCTGTCTCAAATCTTGAACTTTTGTCCGAAAATGAAGTGAGAAGAAGTGGCAAAGGAAGAAAAATCTTGGGAGAAAAGGGAGTTTAGATAAAGAAGACTTTGATGTGTATATAGAGTGGAAAGGTGAATAAAAGACAAGCAAGCCTATTGAATAAAACAGCCAATTAGGTTCACATTGAGAATCATGTTCTTTTTTATTACAAGAAGAGAGAGAAAGGTGAGAGAGAGAGAGAGAGAGAGAGAGAGAGAGAACAACAACAAAAGAAAAGGTAGTAACTAGTAAGTGTTATGGAATCTACAAAACCTTCCAAATGAACAAAAGTCTTCTCTTACTATATTTAAAAGAAATGAGTTGCATAATAATGGCCCTCATTCTCACTCCACAACAAATATATTTGAGAATTTTCCAATTATTTGTTTAATTTCATATTAGAAAAGATTTCAAATCGTTCACCCATCACTTTGAATTATGTTACGCTAAATTTTAACAAATTTCAAATTTTTTCGAACTGAAGTCGTTGTCGGTACGTTGGATTTTATTTCATTATTTTTAAAAATAGTGGTATAAAAATAAGCGTTTAATTGCGAAATAAGGGTGCTTTTTTCAAAAAATAAAATTAAATCCATCTCTTTTCTTCTAACATTCTTCTAGTTGCTTCTCAATCATAGTGAATGGGTAAATGAAGATAGATTTTTCCTTAATTGTTTTTGCATTGACAAATGAGAATGATCATTTTCTTGTTTGAGCCTCTCAAAACTCAAATCAAAATGTGAAAGCAAGTTGTTGATCACGCGGTTTTGTTAGTTTAAAAAGGTAAGTCCAATAACACATTCTTTTCTATAAATATTAATTGCTGCTTTTAATTACACTTTTTTCAAACTTTTTACTGTTCTTTTTTCCCTCCCTTTTTCAGTGGTGAAAACACTTTTTGGCTTGCTTTTTCGGTACCATATTAATTATCGTTAGCTATATGCATTCTGCCACAAGAACTTTGTTTTTTATTGTGATTATTTTTTTAATGATAATTTTATATTTAGTACTTAATGTTTTGTCATGCATATTCTAAGACAACATTTCGAGAAACTCGTAGATATATTAATGGGATAATTACATTCCCATCTCTCGAGTTTTGATCTAATTACATGTAGATTTTCTATAATTTGAAAAATTACATCTAACACCCCTGAAATTTGCTTCCGTTTAACAAATAGGTCATTCAATTAAGCAAAACTCACTGAATTTATTGATATTAACCACACAAAAAAAAAAGAATGAAAATTGATATTTACCCTTAATTGACTTATTGTAGGTCAAATAATTTTTTTTTTTAACTAAACTATCCTCGTAACAGTGAAGATATACCTCCACATATGCATTAATGATTGAAGACGTATGATGGTAATTTAATCATAAAAATATTTATTCGACCCGTTATTAATTAGTAATAAGTTAATTGGAGGTAAAATGTATATTTTTCTGATATTTTTTTGTTAATACCAGTAAAGTTGATGAATTTTGACTAACGAAATGACTTATTTGTTAGATGATAGCAAACCTCAGGAGTGTTAGATATAAATTTTCAAACTACAAGAAATTTATGTGTAATTATACCAAATCTCAGAAAAGAAGAGTGCAATTATCCATATATTAATTTAAAAAAACACAAAAAATATCAAAAATGCTATTTTTTATATTTTCACATCAAATGTCAAAAAAGTTTTTTAAATATTCCCCTATACACTAATTAAATGGCAATAAATTTTTCACTGTTTTTATATAGTTTAAATGTCAAAATCATATGCATTATATACATGGCCAATGAAAACTACATTAAGACATATTGACAACTTCTACTTCACACTAATCACTATTAATCACACACTAATCACAATTATGATATGATGGTGATGACAATTAATTATTAAAGATAAGGGCATCCCGCCATCCCGTGTCCGCCGCTTGTTTTGTATCTAGCACCTCGTATTCCAATTTATTTTCTGAGATAAAATGCGAAAGAGGTACCATAGTTTGGGCAACTTTGCGATTTAGGTACCGTACCTTTCAAAATAGCAGATTTCATACCATAAGTTATGAAAAAATTGCAGATTTGATACCACAGCTCATGTTTGAAATCTCTTATCATGCTTATCTTTTAAAAATCTCATTTTAGCCCCAAAAAGGTTTGATTTTCGCAGATCTAGTCCCTTGATTGTAAAACTCTAAACAGATATATTAGGCTGGAAGACCTTACGATCTAATCAGTTACTAAGTTCATCCTGAAGAGGAATTCTTAGATCTGAGATCGAAGAGGATACAACGCCAAAGTATCTAAATGAGTTGTACATTCACCCACGCTTGAAAATGGTATCAGAGCCTAGGTTTATTGAAGAAATATATGGTTAATATTATATTTAGATATTTTTCCACTAACGGAGGAGACCTTCCAAGAGACAATGGAACCGAACGAAAGTTCGAGTTACAATGACAACAGGGAATATTTCCAGATTCTGGAAAAACAGAGAAAGAATGTCCTTCGGGAAATTCTGTACAAATGTGACCATGGTCCATACCAAGGTCCATGTAAGATACAAGCAGCTCCTCGGACTCCCGAGGAACCACAGAACGGGGATCCAATAGAGATAAACCCGGAGTTTGACCCAGAAGGACCCAGACATCTACGAGTCCGACTGGAAGTTCCAGGACAGGTGGCGAAGCGTTTGCAGACCACTGAGATCAACGGACCAATTCCAGCCCGGAGGAACAGAAAAGGTCAATACCTACACCAATATCTCTCTAAAAATTATGATTAGAGGTGTTAATTGGAAGGAAATCGAGGCCGATACCTCGAAAATCTCTCAAGATCTGAGGGAAATATAGAAGACGGTTCAAGACTATGGACATAGGTTATCCAACGTACCTATGAAAGTAGACTCCTTGTGCCATAAGATGGACGAGATTCTTAAGATCCTCCCAGATCTACACAAGAATCTTACAGATCTAAAGACCGAAGTTGCAGATCTGAGAAGAAATCAAAGGGACAAACCTGAATCATCCATATCCAGACAAGAAAGGATCAGGGATGCCCTTGGGACAGTACCTTTTCTACACAAAAGGGAAGGCGAAAGAGATCCCGAAGCCAAAGACTCGGGATGAACAGATCCAGGAGATCCTTAACTCCATAAAATAATGGAGGTTACCAGAGCGGATCTATCGATCTACAAGAATTGGCTGAGTCATTTTCCCAACTAGGGATTGTGGATTTAGTCAATATCCAAACCAATGAAGTTACTCCAGCACTACCACCGCCGGAGGGAGCACATGTTCAACGAAGCTCCACAAGATCACCCGATGAGGGAAAGCACAGATTTCCACACAAACACAACACCAACGTTTGTGGGAACCAGACTTCGAGAGAATCCAGGAGAAATCCTAGGAGAGCACCGGAAAATACACCTTGGGCAAGAACGATGCTTCAGCCCTTACATCCATATGGTGCTGTTCTAAATCTGGATGTTATCGACTTCCGAAACATGGAGAAGCTGATAGACGAATGGGTAGCAGCCATAAAGATTGCGCAACTACCTTAGAACTCGATAAAGAAAACTTCATCAAATTAGTGGAGTTGAGCTTAGAGGTTCTGTGAAAATCGGATGGGACAATACCCCAGCCGATACTAAAGCCAGTATCCTTGCGGAGATTCCAAGAGTGCAATTGCAGATCGGCTAGGAAGGCTTATCAAGATTCACTTCATCGGAGATGGTTACTTCGAAGAAAGTAGAACAGAAAAGGCTAGAGAAAATGCACAAGCTCTTTTCAGCCTTGAACTAAGAGTATTTGCGCAGTAGATGAATATATCTATTGGTTTCGTAAATATTTCTTTCAGAGTGGAGTAGCAGTGGATGTTGCAGCTCCAATGTTCTTTGCTAAAATCTGTAGTCCATGGAGGGAAATGTTGATCAATCATACAAAGTACCAGAGGACAGATGGATTCAGTAGCAAGGAGAATGTCTTTCCTCAAAGACAAGTTGAAGGATTGGTGTTATCAAGCATCCATCCAGAAAAACATGAAAAGACTGAGAGGTACATCAAACGAACTCCTCTCTGTTGTGATAATAATGATTTTCCTACTATTATAGGAGAATCAGGTGAGCCAGGAAAAGGAGAAAACATAGGAGTGATCTATACTCCGGAATCCAGAAGAACTCCTTTCAGGCGAGATCATGGTGGTCCAAAACCAAGCCAGAACATACAAATCTGGGCAACGGAGTGGACCAACAAGGGCTTCATCCCAAGGATCTAGACGAACAGAGACAAGATCCACAGGACGAACCCCTACGAAGAGAACTTTCAGACGGGCCCATACCCGAACGAATGAAAGTTTCAAAGATTGCAACTGCTGGACATGTGGAGCAAGAGGACATATCGCTCCAGACTGCCCGCAGAAACGTGGTGAAATCAGAAAATTCGAAGCCACGGATGACATATTAGACGCGGTCTACTATGGTGAATTGGTACCATATACCAATTTGAAGATCTTCCTTCAGACGAAAGTGTCTATGAGGAGGAAATGGTGACTGAGTCGGATGGATCTTCAACCGAGTCAGAATAGTCACATGAGGGAGATAGGCTTCAGACCTCTGAAAGCCTGTCAGGATTCTTTTCCAGAATGACGGTGTCAAACAAAACCATGGAAAGAATCATGCGTCAAGATTCCAACCTCAGTCCATATGATGGATTCAGAATTGGAGGAATCGGTAAAGTCCTCAACCAGATAGGACTAAACCAAGGAAACATCACATAATCTACAAAGTAAGTTCAGGTGAGTTCGCTATTCCCATGGAATTTACTGGTAATGTGATGGAAATGCAGCTTATTCCTAAAGAAGAAATTCTTGAAGAATTAAGTAGGCTCAGAGAAGAAGTAGCAGTTACTATGAAATGGATCCACATAGGAACTATTGAAGTAGTAATAAAAGCAACTTTTAAGAAGGAATTGATTCAGAAATACATTTCAATAATGGATAGAAGAATCAATAACTTAAGAGATGGTTGTCTTGGACAATGATAGGTAATTGTATGCAGGAAAATTGATGTTTGATATTCATCCTAGGATTGCATACAACCTAGCTGACCAAGATTTTGTAGAGTCTTAACCCTTCATCAGGATTTTAAAAGAAAAGATCTTATGAAAGAAGGAAATAGACCATATTCTATAACTTATAGAATTGCTTATGCCCTTTCCAACACTCATCATTCGGATTTATTCCTTAGGAAAGAGTATATTGAGATTCCTAGAATTTTCAAGGAATTTGCTAAGGTAATGGCACCAGATCCAATTAGGATACCTAGAATAGGTGGTGTCGATATCATTATAAAAGATCACCCAGTCTTAGATCGAACAATGAGTTCTAGGATTGAGTTGTAGCAGATGTCCTTTTCGAAGATAGGATAACAGGCTACAAAGGAAAAGAGAAAGACTTAGCAAGAGTCTTAACTCCTCAAGAGATTAGGGTAGATAACGTAAAACTTAAATGCCCTGAAGGATGGAAAGAAATACAAGTTATATTTGACATCACTAAGAATGAAAACTTTTTTCCTTGTGATGACTTATATCATTTGCAGCAACCTGTTGTTGGTAGATATGAAGCATGTTAGAAATAGCAGGCCATGAATTTCTAGTTGCAGGTGTTGCAGGACGAGAAAATGGGTGTATGACTTTGGGGTTAAGTTTCCTCGAAGATCATAAACCATGGGGAAGAAAAGGTAACGGTATGGAGTTCAGTCTTGATGGTGTTACCATAAGGATTGAATGACAAGCCCCTTTTCTATATACATATCTGTTGGTATGTTATATGATCAATATAAGACAGAGTATTTTGCCAGCCTATAATTCGTGTAACAGCCTATTGGTTTCGTCACAGCAAAACCATGGCGGTGCGTTCATTCCTTAAAGAGCATAGGAAACTTTCATACCTTGTCAAAATACTATTCTGCTGGTCTATAGTATTATCATATAACATAGGAAGGGAATTGTTCAACCAACAGACAAATATGTATATAGAAAAGGGAGAGAACTATCCTTGTCATTCAAATCCTTAATGGTACATACTCAATTACACCATTGCGAAGACGAATCTCCTAGAGAGGAAGCACATAAAATACCCGTTACCTTTCTTCTTCCCCAATGTGTTATCGGATGATCGCTCAATAGGGAAAACCTTAACCCCAAAGTCATATAATACACCATTTTCTCTGTCGCTGCTACACCTGTGCAACTAGAAAGATATTTTCATGGTGGCACTGCTATTTCTAAAATGCCTCATACTCTGCCCAATACATCAGTGTGTGCTTTTAGGGTCTGACAAAAATTAGAACCATATAAGTCTTTCACACGGAAAAACAAATTTTCCTTACTTATGATCTTATACAGTGAGTCAGAAGATACTACTATGTATATTCTTCTTGCTTATCCATCCTTCAGGGCATTTTAAGTTTTACGTTAATCTACGGTACCTAAATCTCTATGTAGTCTGTTAAGACTAAACTATTGCTTATTTGCTTCATCTAGTTACTCTTTGATTTATTAGCGCGCTAGTTAATCTCACGATCTTCTAAATACGTGACGATTATAACTCTCTCTTGCTTTACTAGACTCAATCCACTTAAGCATATAAAACTGTCATTGTTGGCAGATGTATGATTAACACGAAGGCTTCTGTCGAGAGGGATAGATACTTTGGCTAATATATCACATAGATATCGACAGCCAACTCATTAGTTCTAATCAATTTCGCTCTCCATAGCTAATGGATCTGGTGTGATTTCGGGATGCCAAATTGGCGGCACTAATCCAAAAAGATGCAGGATTATAAACTGTAGCAAATTTTCGGTCAATAGAAAATTAATTTTAGGTTAATGTCTCTCTCATTATACTTTTTCGCGGTCAAGGAAACATGAGAGAGTGACCGTACATCATGAGTGAGCGTGTGATATTGGTACACGGAGGAAATCTGAGGAGGAGTGAAAGAGACTAAGAACCTTCCTCAATGATAATTATTAATAAGGAAGACTATAGAGAATCTATTTTGCACTATGCCTGTGGTATGAGAAGGATCATTGTTCTTATTCTTTTCTTGACTCAGAAATCAATGTGTCAAGCGATGCTGGAGTTTCACAACGATGTAAACTTAACAGTGAAAATACTCTTGGTTCTGCTTACTAGGCATGGTTGTGGATATAGCGAAATACCCTAGGATATGCGAATAATGCCAATAACATTCCTCAATATGTATCATACATAGAGAAAGTTAACAGATGCATTAACTATTTCATAGATGTGTCACTCCACAATTCGGTAAAAAGAGCCATATTTCTATTCAGCCTTAAGTTATTGATTTCTTCTAATGCCAAATTAGTTGACAGAATGTATTGTGCTGAGGAATCAATTCCTTTTCTTTAAAAGTTGCAAGTAAAGTTGGAACTATACGTCCTCAGATAGATTCCTTAGTGGATCTCATTTCAATCATAGACCGATGACTTTTCTTCTCGAGAGCGCTCTCCTGACTTACATATTCTCTCGAAGAGAACTTTTTCTGTCGATAAGAGAATTACCTCTGCTGCCATTATTAGTCGCACTCCCTGATATTGACAGTAAATTCTATGGGAATAGCGACATCTCACCAGAATCTCTGTGTATAATGAATTATAGTTCATGTCTTGCGATTGAAGCTTGATGTGTAAGATACCCCGGCTTATGGTAATTTTAAACTATCAAGGTTTAGTATGCATAATATACTTGATATTTATCAGTGATGTCTTCTCAAAATTCCCCTCGAAAGATAGGGAGCATTTTAATTTGATCTCGCATCTAAGATGTGCAAAAGTGTTTCATCTAAAATGTGACTGAAGTTGGATCTTGACGCATGAGTTATTGCAAATCTTGTGCCTTGGTTTGTTTTACTATACCCGATCAATTTATCATAAGTGGAGAGAAGAAGTCACGTACGATCAGTCATTTCTAGACGCGAATCTTGATAAGAGCTCTTAACTTGCCTTTCTTCCTCAACACGTGCACAGGTGACACTATTCTGAACATTCAGGTATCTGGAAATCTCCATCCGACTCAGTCACCGATTTCCTCCTCATAGACACTTTCGTCTGAAGAAGATCTTCAAATTGGTATATTATGTTACATAAGGGTTCACCCCTCATATGCACCCCAAGTGAGTTTCATACCGGAAAATGTATAACTATCTAGATTTAAAGATTATTTGAGTTATGTTGGGTATATTGTACGACATCTGATAGCATTCTAAAAATAATGAAAGATCATATTAAACATTAAAATATTTTTGATGCAGTTGCATAAAGAGGTTTAGTTGATAAAGTTATTGTTAATAACTATGGCGGGTTTTCGAATTTTTCTGATTTCACCACGTTTCTGCGCTCTGGCAGCGATATGTCCTCTTGCTCCCACCATGCCTTAGCAGTTGCCTCAATTCTCTGAAACTTTAACAAAAATTCTGGTAAATAGGTAATAAAGAGGCGTCTGAAAGTTCTCTTTCGTAGGGGTTCGTCTCGTGGATCTTGTGTCTGTTCCGTCTAGATCCCTTGGATGAAGCCCTTGTTGGAGTCCACTCCGTTAACCCAGCATAATATGTATGTTCTGGCTTTGTTTTGGACCACCAAAAAATGATCCTGCGCCTGATAGATTCTTCTAGAGTTCCGGAGTAACTAATGATCACTCCTACTGTTTTCTCCTTCTTCCTCGGCTCACACTAGATTCTACAATATAAATAGTAGGAAAATCCATTATTATTCACACTCGTTCCGTCTTGATCGTAACCTCTCAATCTTTTCCATGTCCTTCTTCTGGATGGCTATGCTTGATCAACACAATTCCCTTCAAACTTGTCTTTGAGGAAAGACATGTTTCTCCTGCTACTGAATTCCATCTGTCCCTCCTTTCGTACTTTGTGTTTATTGATTGTTTATCATACTATTTCTCTTCTATGGACTTTATTTCACGATTTTTAGCATTTAGACATGGATGCTGCAACATTTTCCACTTTGCTACTCCACTCTGAAAGAAATATTTTATCGGAACAATAGATATACTCTCTCTACTGCGCAATACTCTTAGTTCAAGGCTGAAAAGAGCTTGTGCATTTTCTCTATAACTTTATCTGTTCTACTTTCTTCGAAGTTAACCATCTCACGATTTAAAGTGAATCTCTGATAAGCAAAACTATCCTTAGCACCTTATCTGCAATTGCACTCCTTGGAATTCTCCCAAGGATACTTGGCTTTCAGTATCGGCTGGGGATTCCATCCGATTTTCACAGAACACCTCTAAGCTCAATCACCTAATTTGAATGAAGTTCTTCTCTCTATCGAGTTTCTAAGGTAGTTGCCCGCATCTTTATCGCTGCTACCCATTCGTTCTATCAGCTTCTTTCCATGTTTCGGAATCGATACACATCCAGACTTTAGAACGGCACCATATGGATGTAAGGGCTGAAGCATCGTTCTTGGCCCAAAGGTGTATTCTCTCCCGTGCTTCTCCTAGGATTTCTCAACCTAGATTCATCCTCGAAGTCTGCGTTCCCCGACAAAACGTTGTGTTTTGTGTTTGTGTGGAACATCTGTGCTTTCCCCTCATCGGGTTGATCT